>CAJQZM010033588.1:0-17310 GCA_907164665.1 Colias nastes
CTACAAATATTAATCGATCTACATAGTTTCAGCATGATATAGGTCACGCCTACTCCGTGGAGTAAGGGCAGGAAAACAGTATTTCCTTCCTCTCAATAAATCTCTTCCTATTTAATAATCCCATGCACATCCCATTTCCTAATGGGGTTGGTCGAGTCGGAGCCGCCCTTTCCGTATGGAAAGGTGAGACCGAGACAAAGGCCATCAAGCTTGCGTTGCCACCGTATTGTACCGTCTATCAGGCTGAGCTCCTAGCGCTCAAAAGAGCAGTAGATATAGCCTGCAAGAGCGGAGCGACAAATAATTTTGATTTTATTTTATATTGTAATTTAATTTAAGTTCTTATAATTTTAATTGTACATTATTTATATTTATATTATGTAAGTAACCAGTATGTTAATATTTCTAAAAATTGAAAAAAAAAAGTCTCTGGACTATAATCCAGAGGTGGCGCGAACACCCTGTGATGACGGGTGCCTTTTAAAAAAAAAAAAAAGGGGTTGGCAACATATCCCCAATGTAATGCTTTTGTTGTAATAGAAGATATTTACTCCATCCTTCAAATTTAAGTTACTTAAAATTTTTATTGTGTAGGATGAATATATTTATTTATTTTACTTTTTATAAACAAAACCGACAGATAACCTAGATTGAAACGCAAAAATAGGTATATTTAATGCAAATTTGTAGAAAACAAAACCGCTAATGAATAAAAAGGAACAAAGAAACTCCACATAGCGCCGAGTAAAGGATTGAGATATATTATCTTGATGGAAATAGATAATACTGTAAAGTAGGAAAGATTTCTTTATGTCAGAACAAAGAAGGTCGCTCTTTATCATGCCTCTTGCATGTTACAAGCTCTTGATACAAAACACGAACTAATGCCTGCTGGAAACGAATTTTTCACTGGAAAATGTAAAGTATTTTTATGTCACGACTTATGTTGGAAGGCACGTACTTTTAATCCTAGAATATTTGGCGACTTCTACCGCTCCCGGTGCTCCATTATTCTACAAAATGTGCTCTATATTCTTCTTATCTTTTAACTCACAATTGTAACATATTTTACCCTTTCTAAATATTTTAAAGATTCTCTTGATATCAAGCCCTATTTAAAATACAGTTTTAATTTGGTAAACGTTGCTTTCAGACCATAATGTAGAATGTTCCTTAATAACATGCAAATAGTGTTTTCGAGATAAATCCGAGGCGGGCGTAAGAAAGATTTTGTGATCGTGGCGCAGACGCCTATTTGCATGTTTATCAGCTTAACCCTTTCTGAGAGGCTGTAATAATCTGTGGGATTATAATGACATTTTCTGTATTCCTGAGATTAATGTATTCTCGCTGTATTTCAATATTTTTCATTATTTCGGCTCTACATCTCTTATGATTCATAATTACGACAAAATTAACGAGATTTTCACAATGTATGTTGGAAATTTATAACAAAAGCTTTGTTAAATATTTAAATTAAAGTGCTGCGTGAGTTTGTTTACGCTCGCGACGTGCGAAACTATTCAAGGAGAGACATAATTGCGTCCCGGCAGTACGCCACAGCGCCTTTCCACTGTAAACTTGGAATGTCTAACCTTCCTTCTACCAAATTGAAAATTTACTTCATTTATATAGGTATTGTGTTACATATCCGCTTAATAAGTTGTAACCTTTATAAATATGCGGGTTTTTCATATAGGCAATGTTATAAAAAAGTATCACACCAATATTCTGTTTAACAGAATAACCAGAATAAATTTTTACAAGTTTATGTTAAGTTCTTGTTTGTAAGTGTTTAACTTTCAAATACTTCAATTAAAGTAATTGTGTAAAAAACGCATGAAGAATCTTAATATTGGTGTGCAGAAATAATAGGAACATCTATTATAAATTACCTTAATAAAATATTAAACGAAAAATACAAATTTGCCTCTCCATTTTTAACTATAAGTTTGTTTTAACAAGTCTTTAACATCAATTGAAACGGCTCTTGGCTTAATCGATTATACGTAAATATTCTCTTTTAAATATTAGTACTTAAATCGAGTTTATCGATGGCGCGAACGCCTTAATTAAATAAAATATCTAAAGAAAACTGTAGAGGCGTCTCGTTAATTCGCTCCAGGCGCTACGTTGGCTTTAACGGCTTTGGCGGCGTTTTCCTTGACGGAAAATTATGTTTGCACACTTTCACTTATTGCTTTTAAGATTTAATGTGTAATATTGCGTTTGTTTGCGTTGATTGTATATTTTGATGTAAGTTTAGTGTTGCCCAAATGCAAGAACAAGACGAGACTTAGCCAGTCTTGGTCTTGGTCTTGCGCCAATACACCTGGTCTTGGTCTTGGTCTTGGTCTTGCGCTCCCAGTCTTGGTCTTGGTCTTGGTCTTGCAGCAAGAGTCTTGCAAGTCTTGCAATTACCTATTAGTCTATTACTATTTATTAAAGTTTACTTTAAATCTTAGAAAAACGTATTAGAATTGGAACATTGTGAGCTTGAATTAACATAGCCATAGTAAAGATACTTGCGTGATCAGTATAATGTATTCATTTTCATTCTAAGCACTCTGAAACTTATTTATTCTTTGGAACACCTGTAGGTACTCTTAAAAAAATTCGAAATTATTTTGCATGAGTATACCTACGCCCTATGGCGGCAATCAAATAGTGTCAAATGTTATGATTTCGGCGTGGCGGCAACGATTGTTTTAGATTTCAAAAGAAGCCGCCGGCGCGTGTTTCATAACCATGTACTTCCGAAAAGCGGCAAATTTCTTTGAGAAGTAAGTACAAAACCTTTGATGCCGCATTATCAAAGTGCCGATGGTTAAAACATAACTATGCATGCACTCAGTTTGATTTTAATAGATATTTTTTTATTCGCTATGTTTATGGTATTAGTCGTAATGCGCATAGGTCCAGTTTTTCATATTCTTTGATACAGTTTTTTGCGTCTCATAGAATTCCTAAGCGTACCTACCTATACACCGAACTGTTACACCTAACTACTCAGTGAAATAGCGCTAAGTCCTAGCTGCAAGACGCAAGAGTCTTGCAGGCTATGTCTTGTTCTTGCTCAAGTCTTGCACGGTCAGTCTTGGTCTTGGTCTTGCTAAAAATACGCGGTCTTGTTCTTGGTCTTGGTCTTGCAAAAACGCAAGAACAAGACCAAGACTGCAAGACCAAGACTGAATTTGGGCAACACTATGTAAGTTGATAAAATATAATTGTATACGAAAGCAATGAACATAATATAAAAGTTATATGATTTTTTAACTTTCTAAACTTGATTATGTATTTGTATTTTAGCAATAAACTAAATTAATGCATAAAAGAGTATTAAAAAAAAACAAAATCAATTTTAAAATTAAAATTCTCCTTTGGGCCATAAACTATTGACATATGTGTTAACTAGATTTCCGCCCGCGCGCGGCTTCGCCCGCGTTTGCAAAGGAAAACCCGCATAGTTCCCGTTCCCGTGGGATTTCCGGGATAAAAACTATCCTATGTGTTAATCCAAGTTACCCTCTATATGTGTGCTAAATTTCATTGTAATCGGTTCAGTAGTTTTTACGTGAAAGAGTAACAAACATCCATACAAACTTTCGCCTTTATAATATATATTAGATAACAAATATCGAACTGTATTTTATTAATTTGGTTTATCAACGATTGCTATAATAGAATACAATTGAATATTAGAATTATTACTGATACTCCCCTTTGAATGGATATTATTATCTTTGTTCGGAAATGCCAATCATATTTATTAGTACGTGAACATAACAAAAACAGACACTAATTGGATTCTTATACCGCTTTTATACTTCGAGATTGTTCGAGATTCTTTTTAAAACAATGTTATTCACAACATTTTTGTGTACAACATTTTGAATATAATTAGTTGTTTGAATATTGTTCAAAGTGTAGCTTAATAAAAAAAAGCTTATTTAAAACGTTCCGTATTATAAAACGTTTCGTATACTAAGGATACTAATATATTTTACAATTTGAAACACATTTTGCACAAGACTTATTTATGTTCTTATATTTCAGAAACGGCATCGCCTGAGGAATTTACGGTGAACGTCGGTCGCTGGACAGAATGCTCCGTAACTGATGTAGAGAATATTAAAACTATCGAAAGGTAACAAAAATCACAAAAAGAGGTTATCTTATCTTAAAGCAATAAAATAATTGAATAATTTAACATATGTGATGTATCACAAACTTTACTTCAAATTTTTTTGTAAGGGAACTTTCCAAAGTACTTTTAATACAATACTTGACCTACTTTCTTTATACTTACATGAAATCATTTAAATTGGTCATAAACGTTAGTAAAACTACTATTTTCTGTGTAAATTTCCAATTAGTAATTGTTAAGTAAAACTCATCATTCAAAATAACATAATATGTTGCCTCTACGCTACGTAGCGTAGCAAGCAAGCTACGCCACAATAACATTCACTTTGAAACATAGAATTTCACTGACTTTAATGGAATGCCCATTCAAAAACTTGTAAAGTTCTATATTTCTAAACGATAATTCCTTAAAATATTGCGTATCACGATTTATATAATATTTTTCAAGGTATAACATACGAATAGAGACCGATTCGCTAGTACATACACCACGGCTTGGTCTCCAGCGCAGGCAGGTGCAATGTCGGCGGAAGGATGGACAATTTGTCGAGATTATGTGAGTAAAATTAATTATTTCCTTAAGAATATAGAACCTTGAAAAACACAGCTCTTAATTATTCAGAACAAAGATACATATAAGTTTGCAAAACGTAAAGCTCTATCATCTATGTATCTATTGTATCTAATTATCGCCTTCGACTGCTTTATTTTTCGTTTGTGGACCAATTGCCATAGTCGTTGTCAGAAAACGAAATAAAGTCAGCATTCTTTTGTTCAATGTAACTTTAGCATAACGATCCAAGGTTACTTTAAATTTAGAACATCTTCTAAACAAGATTTTTTATATAATTTGAAGCTCACGTTCGAAGCTTTATGAATAATTCCTAAGCTAGCATTTATCATGCCCCAAAACTTCAGTATTTGTTCGGAAAATATATATTTCCCTTGAAATAAGAGCGTTGAAGATGAACCGGATTCGCGTCGAGAATATTGACAAGATCCAACTGGGTCATATTATCGTTAACGCGTTGATCGAGCGCCATTTTGTTGATGCTAACGCAAAAGCATGACTTGTGAATTGATGAATTATATAAAGGTGACAAATGAGTCAACTGAATTCGGTATTTTATTACTGCTGGAGAACCTTGAATTCGTTTATACTGTGTAAGAATTATGCGCAAAAATTATTGCGAAAGTATGAAAGGTATAATAATTATTTATTTCATTAGGCTTTCATAAACGATCTATTTAATAAATTCATTTTAAACGCCTATAATAATCGTTGTAAGTAACACTTGAAGTTAACGGAAACTAAGCTAAGCTAAGTTGTGAAAAAGAGTACTTTACTTTAGCAAACTAAGCACTGATTTTATCGCTTACCTGCTTTAAACTTAGTTTATCTCTGACTTAAGTAGATAAGTTGGTCTAAGAAAAGTTTTTAAATTTTAATATGGTTATGTATTAAATGTTTTATTACGAAAGAGTTTGAATAAATTCGATTGCTCTGCATCACGGTTGGCCGAGAGGTCAAAAGCGTTGCCCCGAAATGACGAAAGACGTGGGTTCGAATCCCACCTCGTGATCGAATTTTTTCTATTCCTTAGAAATATAGTTTATGTTATAATATTTATGTAAATATTATGTATAATTGATTTTCACAGGTATTGCGGCGCTGCAGTATCAAACATAGGTGCTACGCGTGTGTGCGTGATGCGTGAAAACTGTTCGTTAGGCGAATGGTTGCCATGGCGACCGCGGCCGGACGGCTCGCTCGTACGCACCAGGAGGCTGCGCCGGCTGCCGCAAGGTGATATTATGTTATTTATTTTAAACGTATTTTGTTTGTTGTGGAGAATGTAGACTGTAAATAGTGTTAATAGTAATTCGTGTTTTGATTGAAAATCGGTATTCATTTGTTTTCTTTATAATGTTATTATTATGTCTACGCACTGTCTAATTGCATTAAGTAAATACATTAATTTTCAGTCCATTTTATTTCTCTACATTATTATTCTAAACTTCAGCTTCGTTTTTAATTACATTTCCGTCAGGCGGTGGAAAGGAATGCGACGTGGTAGAGGAGGTGAGGCCCGCTGCGATGGAAGCGAGTGCTCACTGGACGCCGGGCCCCTGGGGCTCCTGTAGGGTCGCTGTGGAACAATCCGCCACGCCCGCACCACGTAAGTCGTAGTTTTAAAGGCAATGTCACAAATATTGAACAACTTTTTTATTTATCTTTCTTTTTTGTTTATAATCCAACTTGTTGAATTACAATAACACTTAATGTAAATTTTATTTCCTATTTTTCGCAATTTAAATTTTTGTATAGAATCCATTTTTACTTATGAGTTTCATTAATTCCTTTACCCACTTATGCATTAGCCAATGACGAAGAAGACGACGCAGACGACGACGATGCGATCTACGACGAGGACGATGAGTCGGACGAAGCAGACAATGACAGTAACGCGAGCTGCGGCGGCGGCGTGCAGCGGCGCGAGGCCACGTGCGTGCGCGCGGACGGAAGAGCGCTGCACCCAGCACAGTGTGCACATGCGCCCATGCCGACGCTCGTGCAGCCGTGTGAGGTCAGTAAATGATACGAATCAAAACAATTAATTATTAGTAGGTATACTAATTCACGCACCAGAAACGACATAGAAGAGAGCGAGAAGTAAATGCATTAGTTTTGCAAGCAGCTGTAATGTAGAAAAGCTGTAGGAAAGTATGCAATGCTTTTGAATATGACGATTTTTTTCTTTTTTTTCTTTTTATTGCGTATTCTATAATATTTGAATAATATGTTATCAGGTACCTTGTCCCCGTGACTGTGAGGTAGGCGAATGGAGCGATTGGGGTGCGTGTCAACCAACTGATGGCTGTCCGCTGTTTCCTGTACAGCAGCTCACTACTACTGGTAATTTATTTCTACTAGCCGAAGTCAACCACAATATCTAAAAAGAAAGATGGAGGAAAACTACAGCGAATCTAATAAATATGTGCTTTTTATACTAGTGCTAAAATATATTTAATGGTTCTATAAACACATTTTCCATAGGATATAGCGTGCGTCGTCGTCGCATCATAGCAGCGGCATCAGGCGGTGGGGCCCCGTGTCCTCCGCTAGAAGAAAAGCGAACGTGTAGCACACCACGATGCGCATCTTGGAAGGCGCTCCCGTGGGGCCCCTGCGTGCTCAACCAACAACACAGCACTTGTGGACCAGGACGGCGTAGTCGGGAATTGCGATGCGTGGGACATGATGGAGTTAGTTGTTTTTTTAATAAGATTTTACGAGGCATTGCCAATAACATAAGCGTAACATTAACATTAAAGCCATTTCATAATAAAGAAAAATGATTAAAAAATATAAAATGCTCTATTTAATAGCACTAGAATGAAGTTGTTTGTATATTTCTCTTCTTTTGCTACTTATACACACATACTTACATACATACCAAACAGACATGAAATCTGAGATTCTTAATTTAACTTTGGTGTATGTCATAAATGCAAAGTCCATGCAACCACTCATATAACCATTATACACTTCCAGAAGGAAGCACAGCGTGCTTGGTGCAGCGGCAGCGGAGCTCCCGCTCGTACTGAACGGTGCCGCATCGCGTGTCCCGGCGACTGTGTGGTCACTTCATGGGGCCCCTGGTCGGCGTGCTCTGCGGCCTGCCTCGCGCCCGGACATGCGAGACCTACGCGTACTAGGAAGAGATTCATTGTGGCACATGCGTCGCCTAGTGAGTAACAAGTGATTCATTAAAATAAGACCGATACTTTCTGATAAGACGGTATTCTTTGATTAACTTCTTTCAACTCTACATGTACTAGCATCTTATCAATAATTCAGATAATAATTGTTTTTAGCTCATATGTAGAGAAATTTTCTAAACAACACGATATTATAGTTCTGTATGTTTGCAAATACAATGCGCCTCACGCATAGTAATTCCTTCTTTAACGTACGTCATCACGTTATCTTCGATCGTATCAATCATTCAAAGAAGCAAATAGTTTCTGGTTCCAATTTTTTAATCGCCATTCAAAGTGTAGTAGTATAAAATAATAATAAAAAATAACGATATCGATGATTTTCGATCAGTGACGAAATAAAAGCAAATAATTAAAATTATTTTCATACATCGTTTATTTCAACAGATGGCTGGCCATGTCCCGCCCAAGAGCTGCTAATTCAAAACGAAACCTGCAACACTCACGCGTGCGGCACTTACTCGTGGCTCGCTACACCGTGGGGCCCCTGCGAGCGACGCAATCAAGATTACGTCCCTGCTAATAATTACACTGATTTACTGGTAAATTTATGTTGAATTCAACAGTTAAAATGTGATCGACGTGAAATTAACGTATTGAAATAAAATAATTATGTATTTTGCAAAATGAAACCCTAACATTATCACAATATCATCGCTTATAATAAGCAATTTATTTAATATATTAATAATATAAGCAATTTATTTGTTGAAAATCAGAAAATACAGGGTTACTTGTAAAACACCAGCAACCTCGCAGGACAAGATAGCTAGCATCATAAGTAACAACATTTGTTCTACGACTTTTGGCATAACGCAATAAATTATTTTTAAATGATTTTTTAAGCTTTTATTGTACTCTCCTAACATTTGTAAGTCTATGTTCTATTCATTAACGAAAGGACGACGCGACGCCCCCTTCCCCCTCTAGTTCGCTTCTTGTTTACGTAATTTTTGGGATGCGCGTAGAGTTTATAATATTCAAACGGAAAATTAAATGAATATTTATTTTTGTATGAAAATAAAAACTAACAAATTATCAAAAGTCGTAGAACAAATGTTGTTACTTATGATGTTAGCTATCTTGTCCTGCGAGGTTGCTGGTGTTTTACAAGTAACCCTGTATATTATAATTCAACTTATGCCAATTCATCATTCAATTGGGAGAATAAATTAACTTATAAGAAAATTAATAATACATATTTAAAATAAGATTATAGATCGAAAACACAGCCCATATACATTAATATTTAAAAATGCTCCTAGGATACTGATGTTTTCAACCAAAGCGATGATGAGGAACCTTGTATCGAAGAGGGAGAAATGACGAGAGATGTGATGTGCGTGCAGAACAACGCTGATGTTGTAAGGGAAGCTCTGTAAGTGATAAAGTATAAAAAAGTTACACAGTATTAGCGCAATTTTATTGACTTTGAATAAAATTCTTATAGATATTTACACTCATATATTGGTAGACTGTAAAGAAACAATATTGTTAATAATAAAGATTTGTTTTTTGTTATTACAAGTAAGTATCTCTTTTTAGTGAGTCAAAAAAAATACATATTATGTATTAACTATCTATACTTATAATAAATCTGTAGAGAGGCCAATTCTGTACATGAAATATATTTAAAAAAAAACTATGAAGGGGTGATAAGGGATCGCTACTGATGCCAAAAATGCAATCAGTAAAATTTTTGTCTGTCTGTCTGTCTGTCTGTCTGTCTGTCTGTCTGTATATTCGTTATAGAAACAAAAACTACACGACGGATTTTAACGAAATTTGGCACAATTATTCTTCATACTCCTGGGCAGGTTATAGTATACTTTTTATTACGCTACGATCAATATGAGCAGAGCAGTGAAGGGAAATATTGGGAAAACGGGAGAAGCTACTCCATTTTTTAAGCTTCCGTCGCGTGTGCAGCCTTAATGGTTAAAGCTACATAGAAATCATGTACGACACAAATGTTCTTAAATTATTATTATTATATAAAAATAAATTCCTAGACAGCATATGTCTATCTTTTAAAATTGACTCACAATAACACGTGAAACTTCAATAGCTTAGCAATTCGGAGCTTTCTGATTATATTTGTCTACTCTTACGTTTACAACACTCTCACTCATCCCTAATTAAAAAAAAGTTAACATTATTACCTATTCAATAAAAAAAGAATCATGTAAATCGGTGTAGAAACACCAAAGTTATACATGAAATACGCTATAAGTCATCGCGCGTGAATACAGAATGAAGAATCATGCCTTAAGGATTATTTTTGTGTATCAGTTGCCGCGTTCGACGCGCTTCGCGGCGGGAGCTATAAAATATTATATTATATAAAAAGGCGGCGGGTCCGCGCGCGAGCTT
Source organism: Colias nastes (assembly GCA_907164665.1). Lineage (NCBI taxonomy): Eukaryota > Metazoa > Arthropoda > Insecta > Lepidoptera > Pieridae > Colias > Colias nastes. The sequence goes on from CAJQZM010033588.1 coordinate 10,303, forward strand.
CATACCACTTCATACAATATTTGGCTGTTGATGCGAATAGACGTTCAGATTGTTCGACCTTATTGACAGATTTCTTTTGTTGTTTTTCTATAGGTTTTGGTAGTGTTTAAGCATATTATTAGTTTACATTTTATTTCTTTATAAGTGAAGTAGCAGTAGGTACGCATTTTAGTTATTTTGGTAGTGTTTAATTATATTAATAGTTTATTTTTAACAACTAGCTTCCGCCCACGACTTTGTACGTGCATCCCCGTTTTTCCCCGTTCCCGCAAGAATTTCGGGAAATCCTTTCTTAGCGGATGCCTACGTCCTAACATCTACCTGCATGCCAAATTTCAGCCCGATACGTCCAGTGGTTTGGGCTGTGCGTTGATAGATCACTATATCAGTCACCTTTGAGTTTTATATATTCAATGAAGACGTAAATAATCCATACTTATATTATAAATGCGAAAGTAACTCTGTCTGTCTGTCTGTTACTCAATCACGCCTTAACTACTGAACCAATTTGCATTTGCGCTATAGAGATATTTTGATACCCGAGAAAGGACATAGGCAATTTTTTACCCCGGGACATAGGATAGGTTTTATCCCGGAAATCCAACGGAACGGGAACTATGCGGGTTTTTCTTTGACTGCGCGGGCGAAGCCGCGGGCGGAAAGCTAGTTAATAATATGTTTAGAGCGATTATCTTTCTCTACACTAGAGTAGATCTCGACCTCTATATAAAAAAAAGAACTCGCATTTCCTAGAATGCTCTACCATAGAGCAAATACTGAAAACAACTTTTCAACAGTTGTGCACCCCTGAAACGGCCAGCGTCACGTCGTGCGTGCACAATCCGTTGCAAGCGAGGTTGCCGCGTTGAAGCCTGGATGCCTTGGTCTACTTGCCCTAACACTTGTGGTAAATGACATCCATTGCAAACGAATGTTATATCTAAAGTTACGGAAATAAAACTAGTAATTAAAATTTTTAGGTCAAATCGAAAATATATGTTTCTAACTAACCAATAACTATTCAAACTATATTGTATCACCGCTTCTAAAATTGCATGAAAAAGTTTAACATAACTTGTTATGTTCGTTATTTCGATCGTACAAAATAAATTGAGGCAGTTAAAGTAATAAAGATCATTAGAAATTTCAATTTTAATTTGACGATTGACGCACATTCGTTTTAATGCAAATAATGCATATTCCACAGATCCCGGCAAGCAAGTGCGAATCCGCCGTGTGCACGGGGGCCCCAACTGCGGGCCGCTACAAGAGTCACGCGACTGCCCCGTGCCGCGTTCCTGTGGTGCGCGAAGCCCTGGCTGGGTCACTGGCGAGTGGAGCACGTGTAGGTTGCCGCCTGCACAACGCTGCGGCATCGGTTATCGAGTTAGAAGTGAGTATATCCTACTAGTTTCACTTACCAAGTAGGTACGTCAAGTGCACGGGAACCTCAACTGCGGGCCGCTGCAGGAGTCGCGCGACTGCCCTCTAGCACGCTGCGTATCAGGTATCGAATGAGACGTAAGTATATCTAGGATTGGTAAGTAAAGGAAAATATTGATGACGGCCGTCAGCTCTCCCATTCGTAGCATAAAAAAATACATTATAATTAACGTGAATTATATAAATATGTGTACCTAGCTTTTATCTTACGTAGCACTTGAAAATGCACACACATTAAGTATATGATTTCCGTGAATTATATTAAACTTTCGCAGGCATCTGGTGCGGCTCGGAGTCGCACCGCGTGGAAGCTGGCTCGTGCGCGGGCGAGAGCGTGCCGGCCAGCGTCGCGCCGTGCCGCGTCAGCTGCGACGCAGCTGCGCCACTCGACTGCTCTACCGTGTGCACGGACCCACTCAAGTACGTATCCTACTAATATTATAAATGCGTAAGTTTATATCTTTGTTTGTTACTCTTCCATGCAAATATTGCTGAACCGATTTTCATTGGACTGACACTACATAGAATTATATTTCATTGAGAAATTTCGATAAAAGATTCTTAAGTTGGAGGAAATTTCCAATATTCAGATAATAGACAGATACTTGAGAATTATTTAACTCGTAGGTCATAATATATTTTTATTTAAGATTATGTACGGTAATTATTTGACCCCTATAAATTATTATGTTATAATGAAAGCATATTTGTAATATTATTGGAATGTTAAAAATCCAATAATGAATTATAGCTGAACAACAATTCTTGTAGACTTGTAATATGAACTATATTTTAAATTGCCTTCTTTTTAATTTTTCATATTTCGTTAATTTAGACTAACAGGTAACTTTTCAGCATACTCTCCTGAAAAGCTGTTTCCTCATATGTATTTTTCTTGTTCTAACTAATCCTCCGGACTTTGTAACGATCACTTAAAATGTTTTTTGTTTATATGGATTATAGTCCAGGATCCTTCGCCCATTTTTGCAAGTGATTACTATCAAGCTAATTTTTCGTGAGTAGCTTTATTTTGATGAGACGCCCAATAATTTCATGTACGAAACTCTCGATTGTGGTAGCTTACTAATCAATTGCTTAGTAATCACTTGCAAAAATGGGCGAAGGATCCTGGACTATGATGGACGAAGCGCGTAGGAGTTAACCTCTACACGTTTCGTCAAGAAAAATTATTTTTTGTTTCACTGATCGATAAGATAAAATTTTCTTGAAGGAGTTATATATATGGGTTTTGTAAAAAATATCTCTAGCGCGATGTAGGAACATACTAGCGCCATCTTTTAGGGATATGAGTAAACTATTCTTCAACATATTTTGTTACCCCAATTTTAACTCTATAACGGTTTCTATTGTATAGGGTCACAATAGAAAGCCATGGTCGACGATTGATATGTCCCTTTATTATAAAATTATATAGTAAGGGACATTTTATAAGAAAATAAATGCTTTATACTTATTCTAAGTATGCTTTTTACTTATAAACTACAGTTTATATGTTACAACATAGAGCTGAATAATATTGCTATTATTAGTTAATTTAAAAAGCCAATCAAAATATTAAAATGTTTTAATAGGTCTTTTTAATAATACGTTGCTAACTTCATAAAACCTATCGAATATAATAAAAATCTATGATTATAATAAGTTAAACTGCTTTCTTATACAAGGTACGGATGTAGGTCACTGACCTTCATTATTCGGTATACAATTTCACCACTATTGAGGTCAATGTCTACGCATAGTAGAGTGATGAATAGCTTTCCAGATTAATTTCAAAATTAATAAATTTGATATAATTAATCACGATTTTAATCTATATAACAATTTCACCGTAATTTCATATTAACAAAAAAGAAATTATAGTAAGATTTTCAGTGAATTACGGGGAATATTTCGTTTTAAAAAAATTAATGAACCTATAAAAAACCTCTATGTAATTAATGCTTATGCAAATGTTTGCTACAATTATTCATTAACTGCCTATTGGTTATGAAATTATAGCACCATTAAAATATAAGATTAATTTAATTCACCATTTTTTAATGAAAATTAATTTGATGAACAGGTATTTAGATGCATCGGACCCCGACATTCCGGCTTGCGTTTGCAAAAACGTTAGCTTGGAACTGTTACCTGCTGACTCCGATTGCATTCTTCCATCTGGGTAAGATATATTTTATTTATTTGTATATAATAATTCTAATTATAATTGTATATTTTATAATGTTGTTCTCTTATTATTCGCAACATACGCATAACCTACGAATTTAATTTAGTATTATATTCTTAAAACTCTACACCATTGCTCTACATTGTAGATTCTACAACTATGCTCTATAAATAATGTCGATTATTTTCGTCAAAAATATATTAAATCATTATTGTAATAGGATGGAATGTGGAGAGGGAAGGTCACTCCGAGCTGCACGCTGTATGGTCGCCGGTAGAGATGTGCCAATGGATGTTTGCAAGAAGTTCCATCCGCTTACAGGTACACATTTCGGAATAAGTATCTATTTCATACGATTCATGTATAATTGTATAATAATAAATGTTAACATTTTTTTTTGTATTTTTACAATCATTTAATATATTATCAAGCTCGATCATTTTTGATTTTTTATTTATAAGTATCTATTTACTAAATATTACGACTTATTATTTAAGGTTTTTTCCGTCCAATATTGTTTTTATTGCGGCTGAATCACCAAACTTGATGCAAATAATTATTTTTCAATTAACTAGGGCCTCGCCGTGTCCGAGAAGCGTCCACAGACGGATTCACATACGACACCGAGTTCGGCTCGCTCCTCCGCGGCACGTGCAGTGTGCGGTGCGCGCGCGACTGTACCGCGGGGCCCTGGGCCTCGTGGGGCCCCTGCGCGTCAGAGCCGGGATCCAAAGCGGCCTTCCGTTTCCGTACTAGGTGAGTTTGACTTGTGTAAATTTTGTGAAATTGTTTATTGTATATTGTAATGAAACATGGTTATTGTTTTACTAATTATTGTTTATAGGGTCAACCGGGGCAAATGCAACTAAAAAATAACAAGTTTCAAGTTTGATCGGTTGCAGTTATCTCCTTTTATATTTGGTCATTTATTTGACCCCTTTAGTGATTTTTGTATTTATTTAAGATTATTTTAAACCAATCAAGCAATACAATAGTCTTATAAATAACTGGTAGTGAGAATATTTCCTAAAATTGGTAGAAAAAGTTACATTAACCCCTAGTCGGGGGTAAATGCAACTAACTGCCATAGCTCTTCTTCTATTTCATATAAAACAACGAATATAGAATATATTTATGAGATTTCATGTTATTCATAGGATTTTGAACTGTATTATCGTGTAGCAAGGACTAGTTTTCAGAAAAAAACTTATTTTTCTGATTGTGGGGCAAATGCAACTATTTGTTAGAGAATTAGTGTGGGGAATGAAAAAAACTTATTCATCGATATTTTTTTATTATTCTGCGTGTGATTTGTATCGTACTATTGTGTATTAGGAAACTATTGCTACAATAACGTTGCGATCGTAGATGGCGCCGCATTATTTAGAGGAAAAACTCATGTAAGTACTTTGATTTACCACTTTAAATCGCAACAAAAAAAAAAATACAGTGCCCCTACCTACTAAGTCAATTTTAGTTTTTGGTCAGAACAAATAATATTCTTTGTGTTAAATATTGTTAAAAACGTAAACCAAACAAAATACGTTTATTAGTTAGTCAACCGTTTACTAAAAATTACTTGAACAATCACAGAACTATCCTACCTATCCTTTTTAGTTATATTCTTTAACCACGCTTCTTTTATCTAATTTGAATTTTACTTACGAACCCGTCTCTAGGTATAATATCGAAGAAAAAATCGATGGTTCTTCTTTAATTAATCATAAAGAAAGTATATTTTGACTACCAAGAAGGATACATAATAAATTAAAAATATCGACACTGTCACATCACTAGTGTTTTTAGTTTCATACAAAAATATAAGGGGCTATTGTAACTAATCTCACAGTTGCAATAACCCCATAGTGAAATTTTCACGAGGCAAATGTAACTGCATCAATAACACAAAATAGAGTCAACTAACGCACTGTAATATAAATGAAATAAGCTTAACGGCTTGTGATAATCGTGTCCAATCAAAAACACCTGCAAAAAATCACTCCTAAACAATTTTTTTGTCTACAAAACCCGACACCTGTTTTTACGCACACCAACTTCAAAATAGCGGTTTGACACAATGGCCTATAAATCAAATAGTTTTCATCGTAGTGGCGCCATCTATTACTTGTAAGCTTTATTAGTCGTTGAGCTATTGAATCATAGGTGGCGATATATTACAACAACTCTAATAAATGAGTTATGATATGGAGTTGCCATAGCCCCATAGTTGCATTTGCCCCGGTTGACCTATGTTTTATTTTATTAAAGTGAAATTTCTTTAGGCGCATTGAGAGTAAAATTTCAAGACAATACCGATTTTTATATCTTTGAATCCAAAGAAGTTTTTGATACGTGTGAACACGTCCTTTTTTATTTATTTTTCTATGAAAAAATAATTATTAACCACTGTACGTTCTATTTTATACAGAGAAGTGATCGAAGAAGGCTCAGCTGGTGGACGCGAGTGTGGTGCGACACTGCAGCGCGCCACGTGCACCGAGCTGGAGCCGCGCTGGCGCGTGGGCAGCTGGGACGTGTGCGCGCCCGACCGCACGCTCTGCGGGCCCTCGTACATCAAGCGGGACGTAGCGTAAGTATACTGGTTGCTATGGTTACGTAGAAGAGATCGAGGAAGGATCGGCTGCACAGTCCGGCGCCGCAAGTGTAAATGTAACAGTATTTGTAGCTGAACATGCGGTGCGATTCAGAGAAAATCTTATGTGTCTACGGGATTGCAATCACTATGATTATGATTGATTGAAATTTTCTTCAAGAACGATACCATGTATCCATACCACCTAAAAGTACGCTTAACCGATAACGCATCATGCATAATATGCCAAACAATACTTTTCTATAGCATGTGTTAATTTAATTAGCCTGCAGAGCCTGCAATCTCCACTAACCTAATGAAATTTTGTCATAATTGACATTCGGCAGTCAATGATGGACCTCTGCTTAAGTTTCCTGTATAAATATTACTATTAAAGATTACTATTATATTACTTACTATAATAAAACTAAAGCCTTTCCTCCTTAATATTAATCATGTTTGTAAAACCACTTCGCAACTAACACGCTATCACGACAGGTGCGTGGACGGGCAAGGCACCAAACTGGACGACTCTGTGTGCGAAGCGTCTGGTGCCGGCGTGACACCGGACCGCGTGTCGACGTGCCACATGCCGTGCCCTGCGGACTGCGTGCTTAGTCCGTGGTCTGAGTGGAGCCCTTGTGAAATGGTAATGGGCCTTGGATATCGACTTATAGACACACTCATGTTTTTTACACTGTCACCGTCGATTGGTGAATAATTATGTTATTAGGTAGCTGTAAGGGACGAGCACACTATCAAGGTCAAGCGCAGGCGACAACGG
>CAJQZM010033589.1:0-13088 GCA_907164665.1 Colias nastes
TGGCTATATAAGAAAGATCCAAATTTGATCGGACGGATGGACAGGCCAGCAGAAGGATCGTTTTCTACGCGAGATACGTGGACAATGTATGGTCCAACTTCATCACCACTATATCTTATAGGATTATTTAAAATAGGATCAACAAATATAGACGGATTAACAAGTGAAATGGGATCAGATGGAACAAAGCGTTTGGTTGGAGATTCATCTGTAGACTCAGGTGACGGACACCTTTGCCTCTTATTCTGAGAGATGTCCAATTCCATGCTTCTTTCCTGGACGTCCGGGGGCTTAGGATCGGGTGGATCAGGGCCCATATTAGTGAATTGTTAGTACACTTACCACTATAACCACAGACTAAACACTTAAAGACGAACACAAAACAGCTCAAAGTGAATATATTATTGTTAAAATAGCCAAAACACTAAATTAATAACCCAAACACGTGTGACAGAAATCACGCCAAATGTCAAAGTCCCGGTAGAATTAAATTGGTAGGTATTCGCCAGAAGCCATAATCAATCATCATGACATTTCTATTTATCTGGATGAGCATCACTTCACATAGGTACTAATGGATCTTTGTTATTTTTATCCCCATGGAGGCTTCATGATTAAAGGATTGGGGTGATAAGTAGAAAATAATGCATATTTCAGAATCGGTTACCTAAAGGATATTTATTAAATTTTCAGTGACTGTAACAATCTAATAAAATAATTTTTATGTTCAACATTTTGATTATTTGTTAGACGTATGTAGCTTATGGGGATATGGTCAGAAATAGGATAATATCACATACCTAGGTACCTATTTATTTAAGACTTAAAAAAGCAACACAAAAATAAGAATAAACAACAGGTCTGTTTTTTATGTTCATTGTATCTAGCCATTGTTTAACGTCATCAAACCTTTTCCCATACATTCATCAAATCTGACCTTTGGACCAGGACTGACCAACCCAAATGTTATAAAATTTCGTTTCCCGTATACTCTATCACAAAGTACACCGATGTTTACAAACACTTCGGTAAAAAGCGTAAACTTGCCCGAATCGTATTGAATAAATAAATAGCTACGCCTAAATCGGTAACGGGCAAACATGAAGAATTATCGATTTACTGAGCAAATGACATCGATATACTACTTACTTGGTTTTCTATAACTTTTTGTGGCAGTAATGGATATGGAATAAGAAGGAATGGAATGAATGAAGCAAGTTCGTTTTTTACTTGTGTTATTTTTTTATGAATTTGTATATTTATTTGAAAGTGAAAAACATTTGCAATTAGGAGTCTGCTGTTTGAATTTATTTCCAGGGGTACCTATAAGAGGTTTTAAGATTATTATCCTTTTTAACTAATAAATAGATATATATTAATTTTAACTCAAGGTTTAAGGTTAAAATAATAAAAATTAATAACTCTAGGAAATGTACAAATAAAAAGTATGCAAATTAAAATAATTATTAAATATTTAACAAATCTACACGCTTTAAATTGTTAGAAATAAACTTAATTTTATTATTATCAATATCAGTTCATCCAGTCGATAGATCTGAGGTAACAAACCCAAAAAAAATACAGTCGAATTGACAACCTCATTTTTTGAAGTCGGTTGAAAATTGAATAAGAATTAAGATTATCATTCGTCTTTGTAATAATTCGTCAAATCCTCACTACCACAATCAAAACCAGAAACATCATGACCAAAGACAATCCATTAACAATACTCTATAGTCTATGCCGCAATATTATCAAGACAAATGAGACATAGACAATCCTATTTACTTCTATCTGTCCGCAAACTGGCGCCTTCTTTTATGCAATCAATTCCTTAGTACGCGATAAACAATCCTATTCCATGCGCAGAAAGGTAATTTTTGCCGAGTGCAAAACGCGAAAACATTTCTTTTACATAGCGACCAGTGTTGTCGTTGAAATTTGAGACTTAGTATGTTGAAAATAGGGTATTATTTTCATTGCATGCTGCTCGCGTAGTGAGGCCATTTTGAATTGATATTGGCGGTCAAAATTTATTGCGCATAAATGTACCTCTGGCTAACCCGGGAGTTAGAGGGAGGAGGGAGTAGGCTTAAAAATCGGAGTGAGAGGTGAGGGGAATGTTTTTAGCGTTCGCAGAGTCGGCCTATTATGCTGTTGATGGGGAACAGGGATGGATTTTTAGCTTTTTTATTTTTTTTTGTGTGAAATTCTTGTTCTTTAAGACGAGTGAAAGTTGGGTCATAATTTATATTAGGAATGTAAAGTCGATTTATGATTACGTGTTTAATAATTTGTTTAACTCAAGTTTAATTATGTGTATCTAATCAAAATAAATAGATAGTGTACGATGTACGCTCCATTCTTTTCTATAAAATGTAAGATTTAAGACCTTACATATTTTCTAAAAAAAAATTGGTTGTCTGTAAAGTCTGTTTACTGACGATAGTTGAACGTGACAACGTCCGATTGTGCTACTTTGTCGCTCGTTCCGCGCTCTCGCTTGCACTTCAAGCCTTACATGGAACGCCTCAGAGCGAGGTAACGCCGCATGAGTCATGTTTTTTCGTGCGTGCAGCCGGCTTTATCGTATTATAAGACGTTGTCACGTCAAAAGTTTAATCATGGTTTTGCATATTCGTAGACAATAAGTTAGATAATATAAATAAAATGTAATGTAGATGAGGAAAAATGATTTGTTTGTTAGAGTTTTTATTACGACTAATTTTAATGTGGGACTGTTTTTGATCTCACTTTGATACTTCAAGCAATACTACCATAGATTGGAAAAAGTTGTATTTGTATATTATGGACTACTTTGTGATAAATAGTAAATAACATAATATGAGATAAACACATAACTTAAATTTGAGCTTTAATTTTATCTGCATCTAGTTATTTTTTTTCAAAAAAAATATTACGCCATATAATATATTTGAATGTATAATCCACATAAATAGAAGTTTCTAGGACATGTCATAATTTAAAATTATTATTTTACAGATCGAATGCTGAACGTACTTCCTTGTTCATCAAATGTGGATTCATCGTGCTAAGACGTCCTATCAACATGGAAAAATAACAATTGGTACCTACCTTATAATTATACCACTCTTTGCTTTTGACAATTGCATTGTATTTATTTTACTTCGTCCCCCGTTCTTATATGCCAAATGTAATGATATCTAAAAAATGACGGCAATTAATTAAGAATAATAATTAATTTTAATGAATATTTTAACACCTAACTATTACTAAATACAATTTTCAGTGTCATATCGAAAAAATGCAATCGAAAATGAAACCCAAGTTAAAGCATATGAAATTAAAAAATATAAAATAAAACAACATTGATACAACAGAATTACAATGTATTTCAATATAAAACACACTTCACGCTCTATTTTAAATATTCTAAGAATATTATTGACACTTAATAAAAATAGAAAAAAAAGCAGAAAATAGAAACAAAAAAGTAAAGTACGTCTCTGTAACGCGTTTAACCCGCACCCTCACGACCTACGCACGTCTCACTCGCACTAACTCCAAAAAAGAACACCCCATTCCACCCTTAGCTTAAATTATTGCACCTCCATTCCAACACTAAAGAATTGGACAGATCTATACATTCACTAAAATCGATCTTATCACCACACAATAAGGCCTAATTCGCGTGCACAGGACAATCGCAAACAAATTTCTCCAAAGAACGCTGCTGATTTGTATCCATTAGCCACCGACTTCATTGCGTTTCAAATTGAATTAACTCATTTAGGGAATAAAGTCTATATTCGGTTGAATGATTAGGCGAAAAAAGCGTCTTTTGAAAGTTGAAGGATTATAGCGAGGCAAATACAAAGGCATAATAAGCCTTTGGGTGGGGTGGGGATGAATGTAGTCCGTGGTCTCGTGGGGAGATATCGCATTAGGCTAAGAACTACGGAAAGGAAATAACGTAGTTTAAGGCAAACTGATATTGATTTAATTTAAAATAGATTTTATATCACTGCATCCTTAATTATAACAAGCAGATGTTTCAATGTAATCTAAATACACATCAAAAGAAATTGAAAATGCGAAACATATTGAAAAGAAAAGACCCATATTAGCATTCAATTTTTTTTCTAATATTAGATCAGAAAAGATGCGTATATAATTATTGCATGCATGTTTTTTTTAATAATTCGGTTAGAACTGGACACATGTTTAGATAGAATCATAGGTACGACTTAACACATAATAACTACAAAAATAGTTCCAATTTATTTCAATTCATAGTGAACTAGTTTAATAATTTAAACAAAAACAAAAGAAGATAAAAATTCTTAAAATTCAAGCCTTTGTGTCCTAAGAACAACTCAACGCCATCTAGTTCAAATCAAAGAAAAAGTAATGATCCTGAACAGCCTTCCTTATATTTTTTTAAACGAAAAAATAGGTACCTACGTTAATTTTTACTTTACTTAACATTCATTATATTTATCATAACATTTTACTCCATAGATAAAATACGTTAGTGTTTAAATAATTTTCCAGCAACAGAGATTGAACCTGCATCCCTCGTCGAGCATACATGATTGCTCACGTACGAACTCGCGCCGTAAAAAATTAAGACCAATTCATGGGCTATGTTGTCTGTGTTGCCGTGATCGATTTTTCGGCCATATTAATGAATAGGCCTACGAAGCCTTTCATTCAGTGTAGCGAACGCACTGATGTGTGCTTTTAAGGACAAACAATGTTCCATAGGATACGTTTATTTTAATCTATACTAGTATTATAATCTCTACTAATATTATAAAGCTGAAGAGTTTGTTTGTTTGCTTGTTTGAACGCGTTAATCTCAGGAACTACTGGTCCGATTTGAAAAGTTCTTTCGGTGTTAGATAGCCCATTCATCGAGGAAGGCTATGGGCTATATATCACGCTAAGACCAACAGGAGCGGAGCAATGCGGGTGAAACCGCGGAGCACAGCTAGTATAAAATAAAGCATTGGTGTGCCGTGTGTTCTCCTTTAAGTATGATAACTTGTGTTTGATTTTAAGAGTATAATACCTGCAAATTCAAATTAAGGATATTTTTAAGGGCGATTTCATAATTAGTTAGTTTGGAATTTCTTGTAATTGACTATAACAATCTAGATAAACAAAGAGTACCTAAAATATTAGTTTGCTCGCGAGCTCCCTTTCTGTTAATTGTGCATCGGTAAAAATAATCTTATGAAAAAAAAACAATTTAAATTATACCTATGTTAGAAAATCTTTAATTTTCAGACAGGCATCAGATGTTTGAATAGGATGTGGGTTGAAAGATGGATAAGAATATGGGTCACCTTTAAATTAATAAAATATCTTGGTATGGATATATTTATCTATTCAAATAGTTGATATAAATACTTAAAATATATATCCTATTAAATCATATTGTAACTGCTGTCTCTGACTTAAATTATTCCCAAACTAACTATTACTTTAACTGCAGAAAACGGGATGAGAAATCGATTAATGCAACAGCTGTGATTTATATCTGCCTATTTACCTTCTCGTATTCGTACTACCTCACTTCTAACACACAGAACAGAAAAAAAGATTGCAATGGTGGCAAAAAGGACTCCCCGTCAGCAAAGCAAGCAATCGATTGTCAAAATATTATATTAGGGTAGTTTGAGTTACATACTGAACTTGATCTTTTTATTTTTTTCTTCCAAAAAACTCAAAAGTGCAACTTGTGACCGGTACAGATAGATTGCTCATAATTAGGTCTATCATTGATAAAAAATACCAGATTCCACCACGGAGGCCTTTACGGAGAATTGAATTTTATTAGGGTAGTTACGATACTTGAACTTTTTATTTTTTTTCTTCCAAAAAACTCAAATGTGCAACTTGTGACCGGTACTGATAGATTGCTCTTAATTAGGTCTATAATTGGTAAAATAAACACATTCCTCCATGGAAGCCTTTAGGAGGAATCGATTGTCAAAATATTATATTAGGGTAGTTTGAGTTACATACTGAACTTGATATTATAATTAAAATGTATTGCTGCACTAATTTTCAGAGGTAGACCACGTGGCTGTATAAGACGTGATTGTAAGATCAAGACTTTAAGTCGCTTAGCAATAATGTTACTTTGGGCTAGAGAATGAATTTGCAAGACAGCTTCAATAATTTTTGAATTATTGTTTCTGCTAAAAATAATACACGAAGAACCAAACCTATCCTATTATGTTATACGAGTTTATGTACAGAGAAACAAATTTTCAAATCTTGCCTCATTATAACATTAACACTAACAGCATAGCTACCTACCTATCGACGTGTCGATACAACGATTACTCTGAAAAATAAGAAAGACGTCACCATAATGAAATTATTCCGTCGCTTGAGTAATTAAGTTATCCGATTACATAGTACGGGTATATAACAGACGACGTACATAAAGCACGGAGACAGCGGGTATCAGACGAACGTAATTTTTCATTACATTACCATAGGATAGTCATGCGAGCATGAAGATAAGCTTGAGCCCGGCCCTGTACCATGTGAGCGAGCGATAGGGCGCGTCGCTTTTGTTACGTGACTTTTTTATGGAACAATTTTTTTGGATTTTTATTCTTGTAGGTAGGATATAAAATGATACTATAAAGTGGTGTAAACAATCTGGTGTAATGGTTCTAGTTTGTAATATCATTGCAGCTAGCTAATACAATAGGTAGGACTTCAACACTATAGGTACCTATTACCTACAAACTTTTAGTGTTCACAAATAAATATACCTACTCTTAAATCTGGTATGTTGGTATTTTTTTAGAATTTTAAACGATTAAATACATAATCCAAACATACTTACTTATAAATCTCCTATTGTCAGCGGCTTCACTCGTTTGCTCTCAGCCTAAATACTACATTATTCTATCTTTGTCTATGTTAATTTCATCCGAGATCCGATACGCTGTACCTATTTGCAAGCAAGAATAGGCTCCACCTTCAAAAATATTCGCGAAGGAGAATATATTATATAATAATAAATTTATCAATGAAGATGAAAATAATCTTTAAAATTATGGATTTTTATATAATCTATATTCTAGATAATTTAAGGGGTGAACCTTGATTTTTTTTGGTCAATCAGTGTGCTATTAAGCTATTATTTGGAAAAAGGAAAAGGAATTATAGTAGGTAGTACTTTCCTCACTACCATTTTAACTTTTTAAAATTGTTTTATTGTAAGATAAAGTAGAGGACTAAGAATATATTTCAAGGAATAATGTAGAGTAGAGACATTTTTAATCAATATTTACATTTTCAAAGACAATTTTCCTTACACGATTCGATCTTTGAAGGAAGATAATAATACTTTTCATGGATGCAGGATGCAGGAATATAATACTCGTAGATTTATTCTGGTCAAAGAGTTCAAAATCAGTTAAGAACCTAGTTTCTCAGGTAATCTATCACAAACAAACAAATAAAAACAAATCTATTCTATGTAGAATAAGGCTATCCTTGCCAAGGTCATATAATTTTACACCATATTTAAATAGTTTTTTTTTAGTAATAAGTAATAACCGTCTTACGATTGCTCAGCATTGTTATAGATTCGTATACTTAATCCACGTTGAATTCCGTACTACAATAAATAAATATTTATACGATTTTATTTTATCTACTGCTTTAGTTACCTACAGATACTGAAATCTGAATGTAAAACTGATAATAACATAATTATGTACATCTAGTTACACACCTAGATCAAACATCGTTAATAGATTCATTCTTAAAATATGAAGTACGAAAAATTGAAAAAAAAAACATTAAAAAACAATAAAAAATACGCTCAAAATAAAAATAGATATCATGGTACAGGGGTGCGGATGTGGGGTTCCCTTAGGAAATTAATCGTCGAGTTTGTTGAGCCCTTTCCGAATGTGGTACGCACCCCTGCCGCTAGATGGCGACTCTACTTGTATAAATTAAATTTAAATTTTGTTTCGTTGTAGAACAGATTTAGCTTTAACTTGGGGAAAAAAGAAAAGACCAGTGTTTTTTTTTAGTATTTGATTTTTTCTTGTACAATTGAAAAATCAATGTCAGTAGGTACCTATTGAATTTATGTATACCTCCATGAACATATTTTAAAGTAGACCTGCTCTATATTATTCAGCTCTAAGCTGAAAGCATAAACCTTTATTAAAATAAATAAAATATTATAAACTATTACAGGCGCTTCAATAATTCATATAAACATTTTATCATAAAATATTTACACTGAATTTTATTTGATGGATGTAATTTCAACTTGAAATATTGTAGTTTATTTAATTAACCTCAAATGTGGAATTTGAGCACCGGTTATTAATCTATCTATTAAAATAGTTTCATTCGTTTAGTTTTAACATCGACAAACATGTCCTCATTATATGATAATAATTATTCTTGTACGACGATGTATAAATATATACGAATAGCACGTGACAAGCCAGATTGTTCATGTTTCTTTGAATAAGTGACAAACCATTTCTAACCTACTATAATCACGTTCTCAAAAAATGATTGAGGTTCGCAATTAGGTATTTTACTACTTACTTATGGTTCTTTGGATGAAACTAGTATCCAAAGGAAATAGAAATAGTGAATTTTCTTATAACGAAAACAGAATTACTAAAAGCCAGTCAACAAACAGCGCAAACAGCAAACCTAATTTCCAAGCAATGTTGAAACTACTGAACGCTAAGTGAACTCTAGAAAGTTCTAGACGTAACGCACTCACAATTAACAAGTTGCCACTGAAAGTTAAAACCACTCATATATATCCATTACGAACAAAATATGAGCAAAGTGCAAAGTTAGACAGCGCTCCTATCCTTTAGTGACTATAATTTATGTGTGGCCAACTTCTACGGTACGGTTTGCAGAAAAGATTCGCACTCATTAGTATAGAAAGTATAAAAACTATGTAATTCGTTTATTAACTTGAATTTGATTTACATTTATTTTGTAGACTGTGAGTCAAAATTTTTCGAACGTTAGGTATAACCACATAATAGTTTCATAAAGAACAATAATTACACTAACCCTTTTTCTAAATCGATAACGTATATTTTTAATTTTCATTTCCATATTGTGTCAACGTGAAACTCACAGTACCAAAAAATAAACTTATTATGGATCAAGTAACTCCTTTTAAAAGAGTAGATACCTCATGCTTAAAGGAAAGCCTAAAATCCCTACAACTCAACTTAAACTCCAATAGGTAGTCATTCTCCTAACTTATTAAATAAAACATAACGTTATTATTTTTCCCTCTACATAGAGTATACGTTACCACTTATCTATATACAATTAATGTCCTATATTAATTATTAATTAAATGTTAATAAATCAAATAGGCTATATGCCGACGGTACCTACACTCAAAGCAGCGTGGCGCTACGGTAATTGTACAGAAGTTCCGATCCTCAGCAACACTGAATTTGTTTCACGCTTCCTTATTTAAATTACACGGACGCTGCTGTTTTAGATAAGGCTATATTATTACATTTCGGTCCAGTTAGAAAACTAATTATTAATTTGCGCTAGTGTTTCGTGCTCCAATCATTTTCATGTTTTATAGCTGGAACGTGTCTCTGGTAATTATTTAGTGTATGAAATTATAAAGATGCTTTTACATTGAGTAAGTTGAGATAAAATTGATACATACCTATTTGAATAGATATTATATGCTACAATAAAACTATAATTTATTGGGTAATGGGTAATTGTTAAGTAAATTCAAGTAGTTTTTCATAGTTTAATAAGTAGTAGCATACGTAACATATAATATTTTATTAAAGGTAGGTACATATTGCATAGGCAACTTTGGACTTTGGAGTTCTTATTAATAGATGTCCTTTTTAATGCATGCACAAACATACAGTAGGCAGAGACCCTTCGTGAGGTGTTAATTAGTATGGCATGTTTTCATATTATACTTATAATTTGATAAACATTGGTTTTGTTTCGTAACTAAAACAATCAAGACTAATTTCTGAAACAGACATGGTCATGACAGCGAATACAAAAGTTAGATGATACAGAACGCTACTAAACTATACTAATTAAAAACAAAACTCTTAATAATAAATAACCCGTGTTAACTAAAAACGCCATTATACTTTCCTTGTATAACATGAGTACCTAAGTACATGATTCGCTCGCCGGGGCGCAGTGAAGTCTGAAATCTAATTAATGAGATTGCGATCAACACTGTAGGTGTCTAATGCGATGCAAATCCCTTGCTGGCTTGCTCTTGGGAACCTAATGAAATTTCATTGATGGAAATTATATTTTCTGAAGATAATTTCAATGTACAAAGTACCTAATACCTTTTTGTTAGAATTTCTGTATCTATAATCTTCTACTAAATATAATCTTCTTCTAAATTACTAAAAAAACTCTTACAGATACGTATTTAAAGCGTGTATAATAGGAGATGAGTGTCATTTCACTTAATTTTTTATATCAGCATTAAATGTATGTAGAGTCGTAAGAGGAATATGGAAGGAGGCACAAAAGTTGAGCCGCAGGGCGGGTCTTGCGGGTCTCGCCTGTAATGAGTTGGGTGGTGCAAAGATTAGTTCATTGGAATACAGACATGGCGACTGATATAGGTACCTATTGTTTGTGCTCTAAATGAAAGGGCGTTTTGTTTGGTAAGTAGTTTTGTAAAATGCGTAAATATCATATTTATATTAATAAATAATAGAGTGAATATACCTTTAGAACTTGCATGGAATAAACCACAGTCAACATTTGCACTTCTCCAATTGCTTGAATGTTTTGATGAAAACGACTTGTAAGCTACCATTAAATACTTACCAGACCATAAAAAATCAGAATATTCAATTCGTACCTAAAGAGCCAACTCGATGGATTATAACCTATAGATACTCTTATGCAGCGGTGCACTACCACTGCTAGTTGATGATGATGATGATGATGATAACTGCGTCAATTGCCTGTTGACAATTTATTGAATTTTGTTCCGTATCAATATGCAATTTAAAACAACCTTAAAAAAAACAAATCAGTAATCATACCATTCAGCCAACGAAATTGTTAAACTGTTATTTTATTCTCCCGCAACAATCATCATATTTAGTATTAACTACCTAACCTCCAAAATAGCATATCTGCGCCAATATTCTTTGGCCGAAGTAAAATTTTTGGGTCCACTCTCGAGACTACTGATATTTATCTGGCCGCGGCCGGACTTTTTAGGGTTCCGTAGCCAAAATGGCAAAAACGGAACCCTTATAGTTTCGTCATGTCCGTCTGTCCGTCTGTCCGTCTGTCCGTCTGTCACAGCCGATTTACTCGGAAACTATAAGTACTACAGTGATGAAATTTGATGGGAATATGTGTTGTATGAACCGCTACAAAAATATGACACTAAATAGTAAAAAAAAGAATTGGGGGTGGGGCCCCCCATACATGTAACTGAGGGATGAAATTTTTTTTTTCGATGTACATACCCGTGTGGGGTATCAATGGAAAGGTCTTTTAAAATGATATAAAGTTTTCTAAAAAACATTTTTCTTAAAGTGAACGGTTTTTGAGATATCAGCTCTCAAAGTCGTAAAAAGTATGTCCCCCCCCCTCTATTTTTATAACAACGGGGTATAAAATTCTAAAAAAAATAGAGGTGATGCATGCTAATTAACTCTTTCAACGATTTTTGGTTTGATCAAAGTATCTCTTATAGTTTTTGAGATAGGTTGATTTAACTGTAATTTATTATATTTGCTGCTACGGAACCCTTTGTGCGCGAGCCCGACTCGCACTTGGCCGGTTTTTTAATATAAATGTTCTTTGTTCCTGACGGGAGAAAGTTTTAATGAAAATTCAAATAAGGACAACTTTTTAACCTTTTCGGTTTTCGTGTTTTTAGAGTGGAATTGTTTTTTTGTTATTTCAAGGACCAGCGGTTAGGCCCATGAGTTCTCTAATAGCCTTTGTTAGCTATTGTCCAAATTAAGTATATAATGATCAAATTTTATTTTAAAACAATAATAACTCAATATCATAAAAATAGTGTCATCACATATTATAAGATGGTTTATACAAGATACAATGTACCTATAGTTAAGCACAATTTAGTAATATTCAAATTTCAAAGCGAGCTTAATCAAAAAAGTCGCTTAATGCTAAATGTCAAAAACTAAAGATGTAGATAGTAGATACTTACCTACTTATAAAACATTGAAGTAAAAAAGCAAATATTTAAGTAGATTAAATTTACAATATTTATCATACAATCACATAATTATCTCATGCTCTACAAAATATACCGAAATAAGTCCAGCCCAAAGTAAAAACGTTAATTAATTAAGCATAGGCAGTAGAAGCTCATTTAAATGTGTTTGTTTAGAGTAAATAAAGAGGGTTCTATTTGCTGAAGCTTCCCTCAGGCGAAGGTCTGAATAAATACTAAATGTATGAGTAGTTATGTAATTATTAAAATTGGTCTCTCTTTTAATTTGGTCTGCTCGAAAATCTTTATAGGTATCTAGTGCTGTTCTACATAAATTATGACAATGTAAGGCATGACTATATTTGTTTAAAATAAAAGCACGTGAGTTGTCTATTATATAAAACTAAACTACACAATATCTATACTATAGGTAATATTATAAAGCTGAAGAGGTTCTTTGTTTGTTTGTTTGTTTGAACGCGTTTCAGGAACTACTGGTCCGATTTGAAAAATTATTTCAGTGTTAGATAGCCCATTTATCATCACGCTAAGATCAACAGGAACGGAGCAATGCGGGTGAAACCGCGGGGCGCAGCAAGTAAAAGATAAATCTGTATTCAAATCTAATAGGTACCTACATAAAAAAACACCCTTATGACAAATTTTAAAAACGGATGAAAATTGAAAACTACCAATTAAAATATTTCAATTATTTTCATGTATGATTTTATTTACTTTGTCATTGTAAAGCCTTCATCGTGTACAAATCTGTGATATTAGTACATAATAAAACAGCAATTGCTACCAAACTAAGACTAAACAATAAAAACACAACCACCATTCTATTTCCTAC
>CAJQZM010033589.1:13098-28908 GCA_907164665.1 Colias nastes
TTTCCTACACATAATAAAGCACGTCATTACGTAACAGAAACCTATCCAAGTGAAATATAGATACATAAAGCATATACGTCCAGCAATTTTCCGACAAAATTAAAATTCTCAAACCGTCCGCACTTCGAAAAGATATATGAGGGTTCTTTTATCTTCCCCTTGTAACCTTAGGAGGGAGGGTTGCGGTTATTTATGGCCCTCTCGGGTACTCTGAGGTGCCCGCAGAATATAAATCCTGAACTTTAAATGTAAAATAAGATAGCTTTGGAGCGTGTTTTGTAAAAAACGCTTTTCTGGGAACGTTATGTAACGGGTGTAACGTCCGTTATTTATTTTATTAATGGTATTATTTACGTATATAATAATATAAGTAATTACTAGTTATATATTTGGTAATTATGAAACATAAAACTATTGGCAATAAGCATAGATAATGCTTTTAAAATTTTTAATACCTATTCAACAAAGAGAGAAATCGCGGGCGATATTTTCAAAACTAATCGCAAAATTCGCAAAATTTTAGTGCACTTTGTAATTATTATTGAAGTGAGTATTCACTGAAATTCATAAAGACCCTATTTATTTAATCTGCATTTACTTTATTGAAACCGAGAGGTAATTAAGAATAATATTCTTAGAGAGAAATAAAAACCATTCCAACAACAACAAATATTTATTATATTATTCTTATGTACACAAATCCATATAATAATGCATGTTAAGCCATTTTGAAGGATATACCGACGTGGCGTGACTCATCTTTAAAATTTTCATACATTTAACACCTTTGAGCGATAAAAAAATTCATGGTAAGCCCTTTCACGTACCCTACGCACTGACGAGCCGCACTTCTGTAGCATTTTATCCGTGGTACAAACAAAAACGTATAATGATAAAATACGTTACATTTCTTTATGAGTTTGTTTCATGAGTTAGTATTAAAACGTGCTATTGGAAAATATGTATCAGAAGGTAGGGGATAGAAAGCATAATGACACCCTAAACAACTAATAAGAAGGTACAATAAGTGAATTTAAAGAACTGCTGGAGCTATTGAAATAAATAGGTAGTGGAAGAAAATTTTTATTAAAGTAAGTAAACAATAACTAACAATATCATATAAACGAAACATGGTTTGCTCTTTAAAAATAAATCAAATATTATAAAACTCATGTAAATCTTATCAAAACATTTATAACAATCTAACAAAATAAATTGTTGTTGAAATAGTGAAGGAAAATTAGCAGAAGGTAAAGCTAATGTGGGCGGGCGACTTTGCGTAGATAACTAACTACATGCGTAGGTAACGCAAAATTTTATCCAAATACCCTACAATATTATGCACATTAAGGGCAAGCTCCCTAAATTTTATGTGAATTTGCATCAATATTCTGAAACAGTCACACATACAATCAAAATGGAAATTTAGTATATGATTTATTGGGTCTTTTTCTTTCGATGTACAAGACAGAAACATAATTGTAACATTTTCGCTCGATTCAATTTTTATTCAAAAATGATGCCTTTTTTAAGGATTATTACATTTTTTTTAAGATTTACTTGGACTTTATGTCTAAAATAAATGTTAACAGTAAGAAAATAGAGTTTACTATTGAAGACCAAGATATTTTTTCTCTAGATCAATTATTACTTTAGTTATAAACGAAATAAGAATTGAGACTTACTTTTCGAGCTCGAACGCGATCAAAGAGCGCACGCGATATTCAACTTTATTACGGCTGTATTAGCGTCTAGTACCGTAACCGGTCTCTCAGTGCCAGAAATGAGAAAGGGAGCCTCCTCTTAATAAGAAAAAACTCGCGATCTCTCACCCAACATACCAACCAAGTCCGTGACGTGGCACAATCCCTCAATAAACGACAGGACGAGCGACGATTATAGCGTGAATTTATGTGAAGATACCTTTGCGTGCTCGCCCAGATAGCCGTGTTTAAATAAGATTATACTGTAATGTACCAAAACTGCTGCTGGAGTACTCCTGAAATTATCCGTGTTGCTACTTGCTTGATAAGTAAAGAGCTCTATGTGGAAGCAATTTTTAAACGTTGGCTGTCTCATGTAGGTACGTAAAGAATAGAATTTATAGTACCTAAGGTTGCGCGCTGTATAATGTGTATCTATTGTATGTGTAGAACACAAAACGATCGGATTATAAATTGTAGGATGAATAATACAATACAACGCAACCTTTATCATCAAATTCAAAAGTAAAGTTAGCATTTTGATCATGCACATTGCAATTTCTGTCTCTAACAAATTGCTCAAAATAATACTTATCAAGGTTCCCACAAACGTTCCAAGTAATTCCTTCAACCAATAAAGTTTTACACGGAGACAGATAACCGAATTAGCCACAAATACTTGTCGGAACGGACCCTTTTACAAGCGGACATCACCGCAAGCCAATCTATTTGTTGGACTGTCTTGAATGAAGCCATCCAGCCTCCTAATGACTCCGTGCAGTTTCAATTTGGCACAGCTGCTTTTTACTGTGACAGGCATTGTCGATTGTCCTTTTATATGGACTGATTAAAATGTGTTTGTTTTTGCTGTGCAACTAATTAATTGTTATGTAGAATTAAATGTTGGTTTTGGTCAAAATG
This sequence comes from Colias nastes, assembly GCA_907164665.1. Lineage (NCBI taxonomy): Eukaryota > Metazoa > Arthropoda > Insecta > Lepidoptera > Pieridae > Colias > Colias nastes. The sequence continues at coordinate 15,723 of CAJQZM010033589.1, forward strand.
AAAGAACAAAGGTTAGTTAAACTCAATTAAGTAATCTTCATACATCACACTTACTTATCTGTGTCATTCTTAGATTGAAAAAAAGAGGGTGTCATTATATTTTTTTTGCAATGAGCTCTAATCAAATTCGAATTCGAATTGTCATTTTTCGTTTTGAATTTAGAAAATCAATTGATAGGTAGTTTTATGAGCTTCAAATTCTATCAGACTAATTTACGAACCTATATCCACAAGTTATCCAGAGTCAACTAACTGGCCAGAAAATTAAATAACAAATGTTACATTTATTTTAAGTAAGAGAGAATCAATTAATTATTACACACAGTCTCGCAGACGTCCTGCTCTATCAATTCTTAATATATGTCACAATGACGTGTCAAATGTAGGGTCAGCTACGGCATCGCATTTTGAAAGGTGTGAATTATTAATAACGCTTATTTCAGAATTCTCTCCTTGCTATTGAAAGTGCAGAAATAAATTCATATTTTATTATATAAGTTGAGTAAAAAAATGGATTAGCGATAACTTATATTTTGTAAGCTTATGCAGTCATGTAATTAGAGAGATAAATATATAAAATTAAATTTAAGCATTGGTTATAATGTGGATATAAACAAATTGATTTGATATTTCATGCTTTCAAATCAAATTAAGGTATAAATATTACATAAAACGTAGCTACATAATTGAATATTGATTATAATCACATTTTGTTTTATTTTTAAAAACAAAAGAACAACGAACACAATGAATGCTGCAAATACGTGTGTAATAACTTCGGTAATTTTTTGTACAATTTATCTTGGCTTTAAAAGGATTACCGTTCGGAAAGTGTAAAACAAACACATTTTTCACTAGTCGCAAGACGGGTTCTTGCTAGCGAAAACAAAAATTTATCTCCGCTAAACCCAGACGCTATGGTTTAATCCAATTCTTTTCTTTGTACTCGTTATTTAAGAGATAACAAACTTATGTAGTTCGAGACCACGTTTTTTAATATTTACATTGTTATAATCTGCTTATGTACCTAATTCATTTTAACGCAGTACATTCTTAGTTCATCGAGTGTGGTAAATCTACATGATTTTTATGAAAATTACACTTTTGATGTAAAATAATTTCATGCCTGCAGTCAAATTCTATATTAAGCAATGGTATATTAAGCTGGCCTTATTTAGTTCGTATCGCTGCCTCCAGTCAAACCGCTAATGTTCTGCTGACTCTACTCTGTGAAGAGTTTAAAATATTTAGACTGCGCGTTTTTTAAATAGTTTTTTTTTTTAATTTATTTATCAGCATCTTATTTAATACGAATAGTTTTTATTTAGTAGCTTATACTTAAGTTACATATTCAGTGATTATTAGATGGATAATGAGTAGACCGCCAGCCGTAGGTACCTACAACAGAAATCTCAACTAAAATGACAATGTCGTATTACTTTTAAGAAAGTTGTAAAAATAATCATAACAAAGAACAGTATAATATGAACATGAGATTTACAACAACATCAACATTATTTTTTCATCAAACAAAATCCATTTTGTGTTTTTGTGATTGAAGTTTGATGAATTTATAAATCTAACTTTCTTGTTGAGCCTTTAAAAAGCAAAAAAAAAAAATTCTAAAATAAAAGATTTCAGGTCAATAACAATAATCAGTCGAGTCTACGCCTTCCAACTACACAGCCCCCAAGCTTTTAGACTTGCACCGGCAGCTTCTAAACTTTAAGCTCCGCTCATATATAATTCTAAACCGTGCTTTTGTTCCGTCGGGAAATAGCCGAGAGTTTCGTGTTAAATAATTTATCCCAGTGCCTCCAGTTAACTGTGAGTCAGCGAAGGTATGGTTTAAATCTGCTTAATCAGTGCCGGTAGCATCTCCATATGCTTGTTATTATTTGCGGATTTCTGGGCGCGGGTGTGAGTTACAATCTCGTTACTGTACAAAATATTGTAGTAGTATGTGCGTCTATATACGAATATACCATTACAATTCTTGCACCCATGCTCGCATTTGCATTTCTTTATATCTATCTTCAATATATGTAACTTCTTCTGTTCTCCTATGTGAGAGGATAAGGACTGAGGTTTGTGGTGCAGCTCTTCAATCTATTTATCCTTCTACTTATAATTTTTTGTTAAGAAACAATATGATTTTCAACGTCATCACTCTTAAAAATTTGTAATCTAATTATGTAAACAGATACGTACTATGTAGAAGTTTTAATAACATATTTATTCACTGTCCATGAATCCAGATTTAAACGCTCTCCGGCTAAAGCATTCAATTTCAAAATTAGTAGCTGCCAAAGATATTCATGTTCTCCAATACCAGGTACCAGATAAATAATTCCCGAAGCGGAAACATAGGATCTTGATTGAATAAATTTAAACTCTAGTGGAAATTCTCATCCCTTCGCCCCTAATTATACCCATAGAAGGACCACTTTCAAGAGACAAACATAAAATTAAAACCATCAAACCAATTGCTTTACAATTTTAGCCACTACGCTTATAATAATTAGGTCTATAAATAAGAAATCGAAACGATTCCAAGTTTGTTGAGGCGTAATCATCTGATCCAAGGGTGGATAGGGAATCCAAAATGGCCGCCGTAAGATTTCGTTCCGTTATATTAATTAAATCTTCGTAATTTATGGGCAGGATTGCGTGCCACATGCTCGATTTGATTTATGGTTCGAGTATTAAATCTGAATTAAGTGGTCTCACAAATTATGCGCACAGGTAGGTATTGACTGGTGTTTGTGTCTTTTTATGTATAAGAGATATCAATGTATTACTTCATGGTGATATTTCTATATTACTGTCCGACTGTCCGATTGTAACAATTCGATTGTATTAGGTATGTTAGCAAAAGCTTCCAAAAGTAAGACTTAATTCGATTTTGTTCATGTATGATTTTTCTATTAAAATATATTTTAATAGAAAAATATATCTATTTTTTCAATACAAAGCCTGATTTTTTTTTTAATATTTAGTAATTAATAATTATAACGTTACTACCAAATGCCAAAAACTTAATTATTCATTTCTCTTAAGGTTATTCATTATTTGAACGGCCTTTTTACTAAGATGTAGATGACTTAACAATCAAATTAACAATTTTCTATTAAATTCTCAAAAAATACTCTCAAACGAAAACCTTTCCGTAATGCCGGGTTCTAATCCAGCCTACACTTATATATTATACCGTGTTTATCTAACCAGCCTCTTTGCGCCTGAAAAATTAGGCCAGCCCACCCCAAACCCTTTCATTTCATCCCTAAAGCCCACACGTTCGACCCTTGAGAAAAATAGCCGAAAAGCAGATAAGTTTTAAACAGTTTTCCAACCGTGATGAGGGATTATTTAGACATTTTCATGTAAGGGTGCTTTTTGTGGATTGAATGATGGAATTTTTGAGTATAAATTTAAGTCGGGTAATGATTTAGGAATGTTTTTGTGATGGGCATATTTATAGTCGCAACTTTTAGGGAGATAACTAATAACGTATCTAATTAAATTTTTTGATAGTACGATTTACAAAAAATAATATAAATGTAGCTTAACTTTACATATTAACAGCATATTACTCATATTGATACAAAATGGTATCCTATTCCTATGTTAAAATGAAAAGATTTTTATCGTGTCCCCTATTCCTATTTATAGGCCAGTTTTCTTAATTAGATTTTCATTTCAACGATTTCTATGACATGAAATTCAGACCAAAACACACCAATAATATAATATGATGGGTTCGAATGCGTTGAGGTGAGCACAATCAAAGATGTCAGGTGTCTCGAACAGATGACCCTCTTCAAGTGACCCTCGGTTAATTAATTCGCATCTATCCCTTGTAATATTTCAATATAACTATAAGAAATGCAACCGAATGAATATTAGCTCTATTTTGCGCCTCTTTGCATACAATTTACATACATTAGCACATTTCTATACGATTAATTCTTTTTCTGGCAGATCTGCAAAGGGTGCTAGAGATAAAGTGAAAAGCCGTTAAACCGTCGCATTGCTATGAAAAGAAAGATGTGTAGATGAGAATTATATATGCAAAAATTGTAATAATTTATTGTTATTTAAACAATACTTCTGGACATAATCCCGTTAGTTTCAAAGATAAAGAGATTTCATAGATGTGATCCTTTTATTAATTTTTAGGTACATACTGTATTTTTTAGGTATAAACTGACTCGTAACTTCTGCCATGGCACCCTAGTCATATAGATAGATATATAATAGATAGATAAAACAATAACGACCAATTCTTATCTATTCTTATCTTTACTTACACAGAAAAAAAATGCTAATTCATCAATATAGCTTACTGATCGATTATTATCGACTATCGTTCATTGTGTCTAGCCATACGTCAAACAGGGTTTTTTTCACAAAGTGTAGATAGACTGTAGGGCCTAAAAAACTTAGCGTGAACCGAGTGTTATGCACTGAAATGGACACAAAGTGTCGCTTTCCGTGAGCTTTGCACTCCACTTGCATTCGCTATAGTGTTGTTTTTATTTACGCTATTGACTTCCAAATGCGTGCCTGAAAACCGGCGTATAGACTAGATAAACTTTATTATGTAGAGGCTATAGGAAGTTTGCAATTGGTAGGTAGGATAGATGGTTCTTGGGTAAAGATGTAGAATGAAATCACATCGCATGATGTATCAGACAAAATCTTACGAAGATTAATTATTTACTGATATATTGAAGTTAATGATAATAACGTATTTTTATATAAATTAAAATATTTGAACAATTTGCAATGTACATAGCTGATGTTTATTCAGAATAATATTAATATATTTTGTAATTTATACACATTATACGAGTAGTGCGTGGAATGATTTGCAACTCAATAAACATTCCAACTTTACATAAAGCGTAAATAATACTAAAATACAAACACAGTACAGTTTTGGTAATTTTATACATACTGATTAACATTTGTACCAATAATTAAATAAAACTCATTTGATTTTGATAAGTAATTACAAAGGAGACAGGATATTGCGTCACACATTTTACATCTAACATAAAATTGTAGCGTACATACAAAGATTACAAACGGAATGTCAACAGCTATACACAATCCCATACATTACCTTTACAAATTACGGCGAACGGGTCTTTACAAATCCAAAAAACGTTGATTATCTCCCCGTGCAATTCCCAGAACTGGGAGCCCTTTTGTTATTGTCAAATTAGCCAATCCTCAAGATAACAAAAACATCCCTTTATACCAAGGGACAAAACCCTTTTTATTGACGAATTAAAATTCAGGACTGGGTTTAACTATCTTCCGTATATAATCCAAGGGGGGTAGGTGGTACCCCGTGGTGGCCTGTGGTGTCCCCACAAATGTGAGGTGAAGTTAAGGGAGGAACTTTTAAATCTGAGCGGTTGAACCGGAGTGCCAGAGGTTCGCGGAATATACGTTATTAGTTTGTTAATTTCAATCGCTCGAGTTTTGCGTGTTTCATAGAACGCTACACCTTCACGGGTAAAATTATGTCCTTTAAATTCTGCTTGTAAAAGCTGAAAATTAATATCAGAGCTGAAATAGTTAACACGATGTGAGCCTGGCTTTATATTACATGATGTTTATTAAAGTTTTACTAGTATTCATTACCAATTTTATAACTTTTAATTGTGATTTACAATAATAAAAACCCTATGGTCAATGGTGTTTTAGTAATCAATATGACTAGGATGAATTAGTTATTAGTTTTATTATCAATAGAGAATCTATCGTTACAATGTATTATATAGAAAAATTATATAATAATCTGCCTGTAGCAACTGCGTATACCTACATATATTTTATAAAAGTTTATGACTGTAATGACTGCCTCTCATCCATATGCGTTTTAGACATAAATATTTTACATCCATGACTTTTAATACCAATAAAATTATTCTAATTCAACCCTCACGCGCGTCTCATTTTATTGAAGACGTAAAACGATAACATTACCCCAGAGGGACTGGGGTAATGTTATCCTTGTATGTAATGAGGGGGAGGGTTAGGGTGCGTCTTCCATTGCGTGCCGGACCGCGGGCGGAGGCGATTTGTCCCAACGCACAGGGTGAGGTTCTCAAACTTTTTAATTATAAAATAATTATTATTATATTTGAAAATAATGTTGCACAAAACTGCCTAAACTTGATTAATTATGTATCTTGTAGACTTATTACTCAAATATCTATCAAATATATTAAATTCTCGTATCGCGGTGTTTGTTTAAACTGCTCCGAAACGGCTTCACCGATTTTTATAAAATTTTGGGTGCATGTCGGGTAGGTCTAAGAATCAGACAACATCTATTTCATCATTTGAGAATTTGAATACCATTCGAAATGTATTAATTCAAAGACAAAAAAAATATTATTTCTTCCACTACATAATTTTAATTAGAATTGAATGGCACCTTGTTTCTGTATGCACTAGTCCCACTTACTAAGAATAATACGAACTAATTAACTTTTTTTTTCAAATACTTAAATTGATTTTTAATTTCAATTGAATTCTTGCAAAATTACTATAAACCAATGTATAACACGTTTACCTCATCAACTCTGCCATTGACATTGCTATTACCATTTTTGCAATATTACCAGCAAAAAAAAACATAAAATTTTGACAAACCCTTCTTCTGTTTACGTCGTAAAAGGTCGAGGGATGCGGGTCTCTTGCACCCCACCATACATATTCTGCTAAGCGGGGGTCGGAATTACCCCCGGAATTTATAACATATGGGGCTGAATAGATGACTTAAGAACGTGTGATAAAGTACCTAATAAAATAGCACATTATTTCGTTTATTTTACTGCTTTCACTTTCACAAAAATACGTAGGTTTGTGCCTACATAGTGAATAGTGATGTAATGTTAGTAAAACGCTCAGAATAATTCCAAGCACCTTAAAGAATTGAATGAAAATCTTTTTAGTCTCATTTTTTTTTTATTAAGTGTAATTTTACAACAGTATACCTACATTTATTATCCATACTAATATTATAAATGCGAAAGTAACTCTGTCTGTCTGTCTGTTACTCAATCACGCCATAACTACTGAACCAATTTGCATGAAATTTGGTATAGAGATATTTTGATACCCGAGAAAGGACATAGGCTACTTTTTACCCCGGGAAATAGGATAGGTTTTATCCCGGAAATCCCACGGGAACCGGAACTATGCGGGTTTTTCTTTGACTGCGCGGGCGAAGCTGCGGGTGGAAAGCTAGTAAACTCATAACTTTACAAAATTAACCGTTTTTGGAAATACTAAATATCATATGTTTCTCGTTAAAAAGACCAAAAATACGTTCTTTAAAATTCCTCACTATATTTAAATCACAGTAATTTCTACCAACATTACAGTTAACATGGCTAAAACCACAGGAGGATGCTGTAAAAATTCAGCTCTCGAGTCTCTTGAGGTCAATCCTTTACAATCTTCAACTTAATTGTAGAATGAAAATTATAAAGTTGTCTGAACTAAAAATATGCCAGCGTTCCGTATATTATTAATTAAATTCTTAATTTTATTTATTTTTTTTTTTCATTTATGTTAAAAAAACAATTACGCATGCTTATGGGCGTGCTTCTCAGTTTCGATTTCCTTAATATTTTCAATCAAAGAAATATGCTAAGAGAGCCTCTTCACTAAAAAAAAATATTTGAAATATTGAACTGATCTTCTTTTTTAAATTAGGTACATTTTGTTAAAATTTTAAACAATAACTTAGCGGAGGTACAGCATGTCATCCTTTAGGTATGTAAATATTACTTTGAATTTGTTCTTTTTAATATTTCGACGTAAAGTAAGTATTTTCTCTATAACAATAATATAGATAATATCTCAGTATTAGCGGTGAAATATAAGGAAAATATATTTATTTTAATCCTTCCAAAGAGAACCCTAAACAAACTCAGAAATACGTTCAATCTCTCGTACCGACCTTACTTTACCCAAGAGTATCGTTGTCCAGGAAAATACCACTTAAGCATACAATACAACATTGTGGATAAAAATATTTTTCTTAATGCTAAAACTAAATACGTATTCTTATTATTCTTAAAATTCATGTTAGGATCGAATATTGCTTTTAAATTAATGCACAAAAAGCAGTTTAAGAATTTCCGAATAATTTAGTTAAGAATTATAAAGAAGTAGGTACATAGAGCTGATCAGACCGCCGTTAAACACTAACATAGAAAAACTACATATACATTTATTAAATAACTAATAATTGCTGTAATTATTAACGATAAATGTTGTGTGGACAGAAAGAAAATAACATCTCGACTTTTCGACCGCAACACATAAAATTATTTTAAATCCTTTAGCTCCTCATCGCTCCCTCGTTCTCTATTATCAATGCCTAAACGCACAAAATCTTGTTAAAAAACCTCCCTCAGATACCTTTCAAACAAATATTGTGCTCAAACGTCGTTTGACGTCAGACTGCACGTTAACCTATAACCCTCGCCTAACCCTCTAAACAGTCACGCGTGCCAAATATGACCCAACCGGTTACTGTAGAAAAGATCAGGTCAAGAAGCACTCTCTAACAATAATGAATGCTCCAATAAACTGGTCCCAAAGTAACAGAACATGTGAATGTAAATTTATAAAGAGAACAAAAAATTGTAGCGAAAATACCGGCTTAACGAATAACCGTTGTAAGTAAATATTTAAAATCATGAGCGCTCATTGTGAAAGTGATAATGACATTGAAAATTAAAGCCCAATGCATTCGTCCCATTGACCGACGAGCGCTCGTATGTACACGAAAAAAAAATCAACAACACGCTACCCAATAAAAACGTAAAATTGCCGACACTGACATTATCCTATTACGTCATCATTCCATTCATGAAAACGATTCGTGAAAACGGCGCCATTAAATTGCGGCCGTCGAAAAATATTAATTATTAATTAACACGCCGGTGGCGAATTAAAATATTTTTATTGGCGCGAAAAGGCGAAAAGTTGGGAGTTAATTCGGTGGCCGCGGTGGCATTGTTTGTGGGCCGCGTGCATAAAAAACAGGAACAAGCCTGTGCGGAAAATAATAAAAAAGCGCACCGATCCGCGTGGAGCACGGCGTGATTTAAAAATAAAAAACGTCGGATGTTCGTAATGAAATCGAAAGGCGGTTCGTCGATAGCCATTGGAAAAAAGTAAAAGAGACACGGCACTTTCACGCGTGAGGATTTTGGCCTTTTTTGGCATCGTGTGCGGGCCCGCGGCCTCAATACCGTTTGTGTTTTAACGGGTTAATAAGAAAACGATAGTGCCGGGGCCGACCTTGTTCCGGAACCAATGCCGCTTTTGCAGTTCCGATTTGAGGTAATCGGTAGGTACTCAAACGCTACTCTGTTTGTAGGATAAACTGTACCTACTGGCATCACATATCCTTTGGAACGTCAAAGCACATATCTCTGTGAATTTTATATCAATATCAATTGCAGAGAAACATATCGTTTACCTTCATATTAGTTTGACTTTTGAGCAACTCAGAGTTACCTATGAAGTTTTTTACTGTTCACTCATACTCTTCCTTCAATGACTCTTACCTAATGACAATGATTATACTTGTGAAAATGATGTAGGAATAAAAAAGTGGATAATCAGTAGAGAACAGAGAGGTGAAATGTGCCCGCAAATCTTTCTACTATATTCTCATTGTAATTTTCGAGATTTCTTCTAAAATTCGTTCACGTAATCGCCTATTAATTTTGATTAAAATACTAATTAACGGTCGGGGACGCGACGCCCTAAATCGTCCGCTTTGCATCCAATTTAAAAGATTAGGCTGAGCGCCCAAAAATATTCTTTAAAAACCATTCTATTAGAATTTTTGCAGTTAATTTTCCATAAATTAGAATTCCGTTTCTACAATTAACTAGTTACTACATAGAGGTGTTAATAAAGTATCTAGTGTTATATTATGACCATTTTAGTCTACGTCTATGAATTATTTTTTAAATAGGTATACCTATAGGTACATGCATTGTAATAACATCATTTTATCAAAACATCATGTCATACATACACAGAGGTAACATCTTAGTCAAAGTAGACATTTCAAAAGCTCATTGTAGATTTTGTGATTTAAAGTGTCCTTGCAAAGTAAATGTTTATTAGAACAGTATACCTATTAATTTCTTATGTATGCCAAACTGATTTACATTCTGCAAATCCGCACGTAACTAAGCAAAGCGTAACAACATAAAACTGTATTTTATTACCATTCATTATAAAAATATGCGAAAGCAAGAGTTTTCGCTAAATTAAACCCTAACAAAGAAAAAGCTAGAGTAGGCACACATATTTAACAGCGTAGCGAATTCTGTTATCGCGTAATGAAAATACGAGTTTGAAGGAAAATTTCAAAAGGGTCTCATTATACTTTAGCACCCCACGTAATATAATAACCCTCCCACACCCCAGGGTCATAAAGGGACGGCCCTACGAAATATTCTTTCAACAAAATTCACCGTCCCTTCAAAACAAAAAGAAACCGCTGCATCACGATCATTTTTAATTTTAGGCGTAACGACGCTTTTCGAGATATTAAGCGTCCGCCATTAGGCTTCCCTTATCTGCCGGAATCTTCCGCGCTAAATGGTTAGGAAAGACCCCTCAAAAATGTTCTAGATTACAGACTTTTTGGAGCGACTCTCATTAACTTGTACGACCGCTTTAAATTTTAACAACCTTTTTTACATACTGGCGACCGCACCTCACTTTGTTTGGAGCCTCAAAATATTAACAATTAAGTGTTAGGTACCCATCAAATTATGTTTAGAATTTTCTTAAATAGTTTTTGCACACTAACGTACCTATATTAAGATATGTAGGTAATCTTAATTCACAGTGCCCGTTTATCACACATGCCACACGAAAATTAAATAAAAAAGCTATAACAAAACTGACTTTGAACGAAAAATTAAATATCAGATCCATTTACATAACCTAATAAATTCATCGCGAAATTTGAATAAATAAATACCAGCGAACAATAAATTAGAAATAACTTGTATGATTGAAATATTTTTCATAGTAATGAAACTGCAACATTTATAACGTTTTTCGCGTTAATTGAACGTGAATAGAACTAAATCGATCGCTATCGCCATATTTGCGTTTCATAAAATAATATTAACAAAGAATACATCAATTTATCTGAATTTTGTATGATTTGAAAAGGGTACAAACATTAGTGGAATACGTTCAATATGATTTACTATTCATGTGGCAATACAATTTAATAAAGTACTAAACTGTACCTACCTAACTCACTTACCTACTAAATTATTGTTCCGTTTTTCCGAATCCTGAAAGATTCAAACTCAAGCTCGAACTTGAACATTTATTTTTTCAACAAGACTTCTTTATGCAGCGATTTTGAATCGTCAATAAAGGTAGGTACATACATAAAAATTATACTTTTCTTAGATTCAATGTAAGTTCTAGCAACAAAGACACATTGATCCTTTTACGTTATACAAATATATCCGAGAATGAATAACTTACACTACATGCAAATATGTATGTATAATTAAAATGAATGCTTGTGATTTGCATACGTTTTTCCCCTCCGAGAACATTCGAGAAAAGCCACGATATGATGGACGTCTGGGTAAATGGCGCGAAAAGAATTACGTGACTGCACAAAATGGATGCGGAAATTAAGCATGGCTTGCGGAATTATTATTAAAAAATTAGAAGAATTGTTATTTAAAAATTATATTATATCTAAGCACCTACTAATAGTAGGTATCGGAAATTATCATGGGGTATAATTGGGTATATTTTAGGAATGAAAAATACTTCACTGTCGTAAAAACTCAAATATTTTCATACCTAATAGGTTAGGTATATAAATAAATTAATAAAGGGACAACATAAAAATATAAATTTTTGATTTTTTTGATATTCCAATTTAAAATTATACATACCCGTCTCGTTTACTTTAATAAACAGCTATCTATTACATCTCAAGCCTAATGACAAGTAAACACGCTCAAAGGTACCAAAATGAGGCGATTATTTGCCCCAGCCCGCTCCGTTTGTCGGCCCACTAATTGATGACCATCGTTTATTTTGCCCCGCTTTTTACCTACACCTAATAGCCTCTTCCGAGTGAAATATCTTTCCTTTCCAACCCTTTTCCCTCGTGTCAGGTTTGGTTTATCGATTATATTAAATTACTGTTTACAAATGGGAGGGTTTAGCTCTGTATGTTCTGAAATAACATTACTTTTTATATAATTGATACCGTCGAAATTACCAATACCTCCAGCCGCCTAGAATCTTCACAGAAAAGACTTGCAATATAATATGCCCTATCTACCTGCTTGCCAATAAAGAAATCAGCACCATAATTTGTGCCACAAAGAACAACAAACAAACTCCCTGTTCACACAAAATTTCGGCCCTATAATACGCGAAATTTGCTGTAATTATTATTCTATACAAAAACATGTCACTATTAAAATAATTAAACTCTTTCCATCTGCCGCTTGCACACATGCACACGCATACACACACACACTGATGATATACTACATGTACATGTGTAGGTAATTACAATTATTACGTTGTGTGTGTAGCGTATCGTTATATTGATCAATGTTTTGCGGATTTATGTACATGTTCATACATATGTACATTATGCTGAATTTTGACTAGCTGGCCTAATGATATGCTTTTTCAACCGTTGCTAACTGCAGAATAAAAATATGTTATGCGATATTTTTTTCAATGTTCCGATAGACTTCTTAATTCAAATTGAATAGTTTGAAAGATAATATTTATTTTAATACTATATCTAATAAATAGACCGGACTCTCAGTGGAGTTTCGTTTGCAAAAATAGCGGACCTAAATCTGACTTCTGATATATATTGTATAGATCCCAGACATCCTATAGACAGATGTTGCCAACCAGTTTTGTGGTCCCCCTCCCCCCACCCCGGTAATTAAATATGGCATACAAAGAAAAAAATAAAAATTACCAAAACATGCCGTGTGGGGTATCAAATGAAAATGCTTATTGAGCAGATTACGAATATATAGCATACAATAACATTTCTTACACTTTCTCTAAGATTTTTTAGAAAATTTACGAAAATGGTCCATTTTTGAGT
>CAJQZM010033590.1:0-16648 GCA_907164665.1 Colias nastes
CGATGTTAGTCTCTGCTCGAACACTACCCATTGTGAAGAGGGCCCATGATACCGTGAAACAAGTCCGACACAAACTTCCAATATGTTTACTCAAGCTTATATAAAATACCTTTACGGTGAAGCAAGCACTTTAAGGTGAAGTGACAAACATTGAAACACAAATATTACGTCATTTGCAACTTGGAATATGTATTTTGTATGTAAGTTGTTTTTGATGTACATATTATATGTATGTGAATGAATGAAATGATTAAATTTTTGAATGAAATTGAATGAAATTCCTTATTTGTATAAGAAATACATATAAACATAATATATAGAAATGTGAGTATGTAATTTTGCTATCACACGTTTACTTTATATACAAAACAAACTCTAACTTTGCTCTGCCATTAAAAAAGTAATTTAAAAACTCAACAACATCGTTAAATCATCATATCCCATGGCAAATCTCCCAAAGCTTTTTCGAAAAAGCTCAATACTTAACGCGCGATGAGCAACAATAAAACCTGCTAATTAATAAATCGTTTTTAATCTGTATTTCAACTCACGCTTGTCCGTAATTTACGTTTAAATTTTCACCAAAATGTGGCCATGCTGGTTTTAAACTAATATTATTGGTATAATTATGCGGGTTTATATTGTAGGATTGTAATTTATGTGTGTTGTGTGACAATAGTGATTTGTGAATAGGTTTTTATTTCATACTAGCTGTGCACCGCGGTTTCACCCGCATTGCTCTGCTCCTGTTGATCTTAGCGTGATGATATATAGCCTATAGCTTTCCTCGACAAATGGGCTATCTAACACCGAAAGAATTATTCAAATCGGACCAGCATTTCCTGAGATTAGCGCGTTCAAACAAACAAGCTCTTCAGCTTTATAATATTAAGTATAGATATTGTGTAATAAACAATGTATTTTATGTATTTTCATTGTTTAGAAATACTTGGAAGGCAGTCGAGATACATCGTGTAATTTTTATCAAGTTTCCGTTCACGTATGAGCTTTGATCTTACCATCTATCACGTCATAAGATTATGAGCAACACTAGCTTTCCGCCCGGGACTTTGCGTGCTTTGTCTAAAGCTTAATATTATTAATATATAACTTAATATAAAATTTAATATTATTCGTGGAATATTAAAACATACTACGAGAAAAACCCGCATTGTTCCCGGATTTCCGGGATAAAAAGTAGCCTATGTCTTATTCTGGGTCTTCAACTACCTACCATACCAAACTACCATATACCAATTTCATTGTAATCGGTTCAGCAGTTTTTACGAGATAGAAAAACAAACATCCATCCCCACAAACTTTGGCGTTTATAATATTAGTAGGATGGGTACATGAGCATCAAAAAGTCATCGGTACCTCAAATGAGGCCACGCGTCATGTATAAAAACATATTCGTAGAGTTATTGTTAATTAGTTTTTTATTTAAAATATAAATGAAAAAATAAAAATATGATGCGGAGTGTGCCGATAAAGCAGCATGTACACTGAGCCTGTTAATTTTTTTTTTGGTATTATAGAACAATTTTAAATTGTTTATGTACGTTGTGATGATAAAATTCAAAAGTTTTAAATCATATTTATACCCTTGTTTATTTAACATAATTAACTCGAGTTCTCGAGGAACTAACTGTAACAACAATACTCGAGTCATATAAATTACCTATTTTGTATCTTATTTAATGTGTGACTATGGACATATTTTATCTTACATACTGTAAACGGAGGACTTCAGTTGTTATTATAAAATTATACATCAACATTTTCCGATTTTATAGTACATACTTCTCTCGTTTTAAATCCGAAAAATAGTCATCTGTTTTATAATAATATTGTGTATTTGTAAGTGTAATAACAGTCAAATCGATTTTGATTAATCTGCTTAAGGGATACTAAAAATTAAAAAGACGAAGAAAGAAGCCACTCCGAACAATATTGTGTTAATATTTTTGTCTGCTTGAACTTTCTCTATATAAACAGTACAAATTGCAGTTGAAATGCTGGTTCAATATAAGTTTCTATAAAAGTAGACTAATGTACACGCAGCCTAAACAATTATTCGCTTGAAGGCATTTAAAGATTTGTCTCTCCATCGCGGCGTAGAATTTTTTCAGAAATGAGCAGGCCTCGGGTCTGAGGATTTCAAAAGTTTATTGTTTCATATAAGTTTAAGTCCAGATTAAGAATACGCCTTTTGTTTTGTCCGAGTTTTAAGGTATTTTTTAGCCGGTTTAATTTTTGAAGAATGAGGTTTAATTACGCGGTTTTTAAGGGCAGCGATGTTTGCGTATGTTTTTATTTATTTTTAAAGCTTCTGAATGTCTTAATTGCCTATCCTATCCCTACTAATATTAATGTTATAAATGCGAAAGTTTGTGAGGATGTGTGTGTTTATTACTCTTTCACGCAAATACTACTGAACCGATTACAATGAAATTTAGCACACATATAGAGGGTAACTTGGATTAACACATAGGCACAAAAGGATAGTTTTTATCCCGGAAATACCACAGGAACGGGAATTATGCGGGTTTTTCTTTGAAAACGCAAGCGAAACCGCGGGCGGAAAGCTAGTAATATATTAAAGGTATGTTAGTTGTATAAATTATAAGATACAGGGTAACCATGATGTCTAAAAACGGTATTGACTCCAGTGTGAAGAAGTGATGAAATAGTTTGAAAAAGTTAAAATTAAATAGTAAAACATAATGAATCACTACATACTATAAAACAAAGTCGCTTTCTCTGTCTTTTTTTTTATACAATATACTATTACGACATTATAATATTAGATATAGTATTTAAAAGTGGTAAAAATAGACCGTCTCGCTCTAAAGACTGTTTCCACTGCACATATCGCGATATAACACACCATTACTACAAACATTAGAATACAAAAATAGTAGGTAATATCCTTAATAGTTGGTAATAGCTGATAAAAACTATGCTAAAACAGAAAATAGTGTGCAGAAAGTTCAAGCTTTTATTTTAGAAATGCCTCGTGTACGGAGTGTGGCCATGAAATTGACTTATTTTTGAAATTTAGTTTATAGAATTTAAATCACTACATATTATAAAACAAAGTCGCTTTCTCTGTCCCTATTCCTTATGTATCCTATGTATTCCTATGTATGCTTAAATTTTAAAAACTACGGAACAGATTTTGATCCGGTTTTTTTTAATAGATATGTAGAGTGATTCAAGAGGAAGGTTTAAGTATATAATTTCTTAGGTTTTAAACAAGGGGGTGAAGTTGCGTGCGGAAAGCTAATGCTATAAATGAGTTTTTAGAAGTAGAAAAAAGCCGAGTCTTTAGCCTGCACTTATTTTATAAGTACCTATTCTGAATTAAACGAAGTTTTAAATAATATGGTAGGTATATAGTCCTATGTTTATTGTTTTGTTGACATTAGCTCATAAGGTTCAAGGCTATAGAATAACTATTGCCAATAAATTATATGTTATGTGGTTTCGTTGATTCGCTGCCAAGTAGTAGTAAAAGTGGAAAAGTCAGGAAATAATAGTTGAAACAACTCTTATAATCGATTTTTAATACAGATACAAGTGATATCAAAATAAGCTCAAATGAACTAAATTCGATCTAAATGTTTTTAATTAGTAGAAGAATATGTATTACCTACTTGCTTTATCAATTTATGCCTATTTATTCTACTATAGGTATCTTAAAAGAAATATCTGTATTTTACAAACATCTGATTGAATAATACAACGTAAAAACCCTTTAAATCTAATTTCAATGGTTATTACTTTTATTATCATTAAATATTCGGTTATTCGACACATTAGTTTAACTGAGGATGACAAAATAAGCCCTAAATATACATGATGTTATTTTACGCTGAGTTAAGAGCCCAACAGGAATTTCGTACCAAAATACAAAATTACGTGTACGAAACACGATTATACGTGTGCATATTTCCCGTATATTCCCTTGTATAATCTGTCTTATACAAGATTATACAGTGAGTATACATAGAGTATAAAGTTAAAATCGTGTAGTTAGTAGGATTTATACTAAGAAACTATTGGTGCAATGTTTAGTGCCTGTTGAGAATGAGTGTGGATTCGATTTGAAACTCTGATACTTTATCTTATGATATTTATATTATTTTTTCCGCTCTAAGTCACGTGTAGAATATATGTATAAGATTCAGCTTTTGTAATATAATGTTTTTATCCCGGAAATCCCACGGGAACTGGAACTATGCGGGTTTTTTCTAAAACGCGGGCGAAGAAGCGGGCGGAAAGCTATTTCCTTATAAATTATACCAAAAACACTTCCACGATCACCTAAAAACAACTCATAACTCACTCTCTATAAATGCAACACAATTTAAACAAAGCCGTAGCTTATAACTAGTATTAAATTCTTAGCCTCGACGAACTGCATGGTCCAGATTCCAGAGTGCACTGAATATGCTGTGAATACCGATGTGCTGCCTGTCTTTGGGTATTGTATATTAATGTTGATATTAATATTAATCAAGTTATTGTTAATAATTTTACGAAATATGGAGTTTTAAAAGGTTTAAAGCGACATTTATTTATATAAAAAGCTGCATTTATTCATAAATCACAATCAAGTAAAATTCCCGACGTTGGCGTGTTCAAACAAACAAACCCTTTAGCTTTTTATTATTAGTATAGACTAATCATTATTTATTATTAATCATTATTAGATTAATCATTATTTTTATGTATTTTATATTACTATTAGTAAGTACTTACGTTTGCTTTGTATATGTTTATTTTGTACATCATATGTTATATTTCCTCTAATTGTTGGGTTGCCTGGTAGAGATCGCTACCTAGCGATAAGGCCGCCCTTTGCTGTTTCTGTATCTTGTCTTTGTTATATGTATTTATGTATTTTCAATGCAATAAAGTATTTTTCATTCATTCATTAACATGGAATTCATATATATTTAGGCATTTACTTAAACTTGCTTAGAACGTCCAAATTAATATTATATTAAAATTAAGACTTTTAATTAACTATTTGAAATAAAACTAGTTTTAATGAATAGTGTACATTAAATATTTATCAGTTTTTTATTAAACTCTAATACAATAATTTTCTATTTCCACAAAATTACAAATATACAGGGTGTCCCACCGTTGGTATTCTAAGGTCAATGGAGGTTACAATTTTGCCTACGCTAAGTACGTAAATAATACTTATAAAAAAAAGAGAAGAAAACATGAATATTAAAGAAAATTTAGCAAAGTATTTTTTACGTGATCAGTGTATGCAAGACTTAAAGTTCCTTCGCGCTTAGTATACCGATAGTGGGACACCCTGTATACGTAAATTAACGGCCCATACCCCACAAGGGGGTACTTCTTATTTATTACAATTGAGTCACGTATAAATTTAAATTTTACGTCTTACATTTATATTTAAATTTACAAATTAATTGTAACCTATTTCACTTTGGGAGGCAAATTAAATTAAGACCTCTTAGTTAACTACAGTATGTTATTAACTTACTAGCTTTGTCTAAAACCTATTAAATTATATACTTAAACCTTCCTCTTGAAATCTATATATTTAAAAAAACCGCATCAAAATCCGATGCGTAGTTTTAAAGATTTAAGCATACAAAGGGACATAGGGACAGAGAAAACGACTTTGTTTTATACTATGTAGTGATTACACTAGCTTTAAACCGCATGTTTTTGTGAACTACGATCGAAAAGCTATGATAAATTTTAATGAAAATATAATATAATATCTATACTAATATTATAAAGCTGATGAGTTTGTTTGTTTGTTTGAACGCGCTAATCTCACGAACTACGATTTGAAAAAATCTTTCGGTGTTAGATAGCCCATTTATCGAGGTAGGTTATAGGCTATATATCATCACCCTAAGACCAACAGAAGCGGAGCAATGCGGGTGAAACCACGGGACACAGCTAGTGTTTGTATAAAATATCAATAACCATATTATAATTTTCATGTAATGAAATCGTGCGAAACCGATTAGTCGTAGCCACTGAATAAAAAGCAGAATAACAAATAAACTTTACTTTGAAAGCTCTCAATGCTACTACTACGGCTGGTAGCTTCGGGTCGTATGTTTATATTTCAATAGCTTTTAAAACTTTCGTAGATAGGCTACAAGTCAGCAATTTCATCAAAATCCGTTCAGTAGTTTTTGCATGATTAAAACAGTTACAAACATACATCTATAGCATTCATCTATGATATAAAAATGAATCGCAATATGTGTTGGTAAGCGCATAACTCGAGAACGGCTGAACCGATTTCGTTTTTTTATAATATTCCTAGAAGTACGAGGATGTTGCTTATGAAAAGAAAATGTAAACATGTACCACGGGCGAAGCTGGGGTGGACCGCTAGTTATAGTATAGTGTTCTACGTATTATATTTCAACATTTTTAACACATAATAAAAGGTCATTTAGAATTCCTTAAAAATCTTGACGTAAGGACTCAGGTTTTTAACAAAAGGATGACAGTAAATTAAGTGCTTTTAAGCGATTAATTACGGTGTAAATTATTCAAAAAGCTCGAATTTCTGACCTTATAGAGCCAGACTTTTAAAAATTGAGCTTTTAAAAATTCACTGCGTTGATTTTAAAATCTTTAGGAGGAAGTGTTTTAAGGAATTTTTAACGAGTAATTAATTAGGGTATAAGGAATGAACAGACATTTAATTGTGTATATAAAAATAAATAAAAAAAAACAGAACAAATATAGTATCGTCTAATAAATTAATTATTTTTATCGTTGACCAAAAAAATCTTCAAATGAACATAGACTATGACTATTGTTTTGTAGTAAAAAGTTTGGTAGTGACTCTACCTTCCAAGCCAGAGGTCGTGGGTTCGATTCCCACACAGGGAAAAGTTTTCTCTTTGTCTGGGTGTTAATTATCTATATTATATATATTTAAAATAATACATGTATGTTTATCAGCCATTTGGTGTCCATAACACAAGCGAAAAGCTTAGTATGGGATCAGATCGTGCCGTGTGTGAAAAATTTCTTGAAATTTTTATTTATTTATTAATACCATTAAAAAACGAAACACACAAAAATATACAATTCCCTTGCATTCCACTCATTTAATAAATGTTTATAATAGGTAACCATGTATTTGACTCCCGCGTCTAATTGTGAGCGACTGAAGTGATAGAATAGTCCGTAATTATACGCTGGCTTATTCAGAGTGCGCATAATAGTTATGACGTGGTGTACCGCCAGCAAAAAACATTTAAAAATTGTCATTTTTTTTTTTCAAGAATTTTTTATGAAGTAACTGAGTTATCATTTTTTATATGGAAATTCTTATTTAGTTACTGAGTTAATTATAAAAAAAAGTTTAAGCTTTAAGTTGAATTTGTTGATACTATAAATCTAAATAGCTTTCAAAATTAATTTACGATATTTACGGGTAGTAGTAGTTTGTTGTTTCATGCAACCTAGTCGAAACTGAATGAAATTTAATACAGAAAATATAACATGAGTAGTATTATGGTCTGTACTGTAACATAAACTTTTTAAAAGTTTGTACACAGAAATCGTATTTATTAGTCTAATCTAGGACGTAAGCTACTGTTGATCTAGGCATTACTCGATATAAATCTCGGATTGATTAATCGCATTCCATTACCACTGCTAAAAAATGTGTCTACTGAAAAACATTTTTTCTATTGCCTCTGTGTTATGTTTTTTCCTTTAGGAGGTGCCTGTGTGTTATTTACAACAGTTGAAAAAATGTGTGCGTGTACTAGTGTACACACGTAAGAAATGAAATTTCTTTATGACCTTATTTTTCAAAAAATAATTAACTATATGTAACTTTACAGAAATACGTCGAATCACGCGTGGTTGGGATAAGAAAAAGATGGCGCGTAACGGAAAAATGTCACGCGTAACGAAAAAATGTTACACTAAATTTTTTTCCAACCCCGATAAAGAAGTTTCACTTCAAAAAGCTTGAGCGTAAAGAAGAGGAATAGATTAAGTAGTAACTATAATTAATAGCCAATTTTGAATAAGATTTTATGTATAAATTCAAATAACATGTTGTAAATTGAGCTACTTTAAATAAATAAAAATAAAAAATAAAAGTAATGTATTTTATTGCTTCACCTAATTTGACTAGAAATCGTCGTGTGACATTTTCAAGGATTTTTATTTATTATTATTTAAATTAATTTGCTAACGGTACAAAACATAAAGCCAAGTTTTGAATTTACGCCTCACGTGAGACGCGCCTTTGTTTCAGGCCACAGACTATACAATATGCGTTTGCAGAAACAGAGTAAATAATAGTTTTGATCCAGTTTCTGTTTCGTACTGCCTTTTCAGTATAATCAGCCTACCGAAATGTAAAAGTATTGTGTTTAATGGTTTTGGTGTGTTGTGATACACACATATTAAATACATAGGGGTATAGAGAGGAAACCTTAAAGGTAGGGATTTACAATTTACAATTTAGCTAGCGTTAGCTCCTATTAAATATTCTGTGGTTAAGCTTAACTACTACATAACCTATTTATAAGTAGAAAGTAGCCCTAAAGCTTAGGTCTTTTCGACGGGGCTCTACTGTATTATCATTTAGCTGACAGCACTATATGTTGCGACCGCCTCCTTGATACAGTGGTTGACGCGTGAACATAGAACCGAGGGGTCCAGGGTTCGATTCCCGGTGGAGACGAAGAAAAAAAATGTCTCTTTCGGACAGGACACAGAAGGGTGATCACCTACTTGTTCCTAAAGAAAATCGATCAGTGAAACAGATGTATAGATAATTTATGTTGCCCTACCCACTCATTGACAGATCGTCTGCTAATCTAATAATACACACACCTCTACAACATGACCGCATCTTATATTCCAGTTTACAAACCATCTGCCTGGCTACCCATCAATATCCACACAGCGACGAATGTCACTTAACCAGCTGATCATTCACAAACCACTGCTTGCAACCAGCCACGACAGCACATCATCGATTCGCTAAAAGCATCATAGTAAAGCAACTCGAAACGTTCTAGAGGCGTCCATTTGCAGTGTGTCATGGCTGACGTTTAACTAAGATGTATTACCTAATATTTGGGACACACTGCTTGTAAAAATGATGAACAGATTTTCCTGTAAAATTCATTGTAATTTACGATATGTTTTGTTTAAAAATGACCCTAAATAATATATAGATACTAGCTGTCGCATACAACTTCGTCTGTTTCAAAATGAGTATTATTGCAAGGTTTTGGAACAACTTTCATTTCTCTTTGTATTGATAGTAACGTAAAGTTTTATTATAACCTTAAGCTTTCCTCGGTAAATAGATCATCCACATCATCCATAATAATTTAATTCTATACAGTAGTTCCTGAGATTAACGCAACCAAACAAACATACGACCTCTATCTACCATACCATATCTACCATATTTATATATATTATTAGATAGTTAATATTTTGTAAACGTTTCAAAATCTCAGAAAGAACATCGATTGAGCTCAAATGTTGACACGATTTACTTACCCTCTTCAAAGATATTGTTTTATCAATTTTTCCTCATTTATCATCCATACTACCATAATATGTCATAGTGAAATGACCGGACAACTGGTAATACATAAATTTGTATGTAAAACTACGTATGGGAGGAACTGAAGTTATTACCATTATTATGGTTTATAACCATTATTACTCTTCAAGCGTAGAGTGAACAGGTACCTTCTAGGGAAGCGCGTACCATCTTAGACCACATCTCAGCTTTACATCAGGCGAGATTGTGGTCAAGCGCTTCCCTATCGACAATAAAAAAAAAATGTGCTAAATAAAGAAAAAGTTTGTTGAACGATCTTATGTATACCTAGTAGTAATGATCTCTTCTGTAACTAAAGCCAAAGTTGAGCTTTCATGATATTTAAGTGAAAAATTGCAAACATTTTCAAGAATATGCGAATTAAGAAGAGGGTTTGAATACCACTTCATGATTATTATTTACTAGCTAACCGCCCACGGCTTCGCCCGCTTTGTCTAAAACCTAATAAATTATATACTAAAACCTTCCTCTTGAATCAATCTATCTATTAAAAAAATCCGCATCAAAATCCGTTGCGTAGTTTTAAAGATTGAAGCATACAAAGGGACATAGGGACAGAGAAAGTGACTTTGTTTTATACTATGTAGTGACTATACGTCTTGTGTTACGAGACTTAGGGTTGCCACCCGTACTTTATAATAAAGTATTGTACGTTATTTCAGGTAATTGTACTCTATACTTTATGAGAACAATAAAGTACCTACACGAAAATACTTTATTTCGTATGAAGAGAAAGTGCTTTTTCGTTAAACGAAATTTTTCGATTGGTGTTGAATGGATTTCGCCACTCGACAGCGCCACATCACTTAACCACTCGTTTTTAACAATTTCTGAACGCAACCTAACCTCAAATGTCAACAATGTCAGTGTCATTTTAGTATTTCAGCTTTACTAAACCAAGTTTATAATCAGATAAGTACTTCTAAGAGTTTTGCAGAACTATCTACTGCACAAAAATGGCAGCAAGTATTTAAGAGTGATGATAATTTTTTAAACTTGTATAAAGTAATTTCATTTTTATTGTCTATTCCCGCCACGTCAGGCATCAGCATTCACAGAAAGAGTTTTTTCTGTTATGAACAGCAAATGGCGAGACGAAAGAAACAAAGCGTCTCTAAATTTGATAAAAAATGAATTACTTATTTACTTTAATTTAAATTTAGATTGTAAAAATGCTGTGCAATTTTTTAGTGAAGATAGTAATTTGATACAAACTGCAAAAAGCAATAAAAAATATGTTTTTAAATTTAATAATAAAGAAAAATAAATTGTACTTTATTTTGAATCTATGTACTTTTTTTTTCTTACCTTTAATAACCAATGTACTTTAATTGCAAAAAAAAAGGTGGCAACCCTTGTTACGACTACCACAGCACGGATTTTACTGAAATTTAGAATGAAGAAAGGCTATCAAAAATTCATACTTACGGTCGGAAATGTCGTCATACTTACGGTCGGAAATGAACGTCTTTTTCTCGTGATTTTATTATACAAAAATTATAAATACAGTTGCTAAAATGGAATAATTTAATTAAAATAGTTAAATAAATTGTTCGGAACCGTGTGTACGATATCAAAGCTAAATCGCAGATTCCTAAACGAAAATCTGATTTAAGTTCGTCGTTATTTTAGTGACGGATTACTGTTTTGAAGCTATGATTACATTGTGGATTACATTATTAGGTTTTCTTTGTCATATTGTATTCCAAATAATAAGTTGTTGTGCTTATACTAAAACTTTTCAAGGTTTAGATAACTACTGAGACTGTGGACGCTTAAAGAATTGAAATGTAAAAATATAATGTCGTCGTTGGCCTATACGTCTATTACAGACGGTTTATGGTGCTATGCCAGAGCAATGCTTTTGGTGTCCAAACAATCCAATGCGGGATCGACATACTTTTCCGCAGGTAAAATAGGAGAAAAGGCAAAAATATAATGTAGGGATTTACAATTTATGTGTAAGTTTCTAAAAAAATTGTGAAAAATAAATAAATTTTAAATTTGAATTTATTTGATATGCATTTATGTTGCAGTATTTGTATTAGGTATATTGTTCCTTCGTTCTCAAATAATACAGGAAGATATTAGTCATCTAAATTACGTACATTGGTCTACTCAAGCTGATAAGAACATAAAGTTTATATTATTCTAATTAGCCGCATATGTTCCCTAGGGTTAAAAGTGTGTGAAGTCCCATGTGGGGTAAGGGGCAGCTGATGCATTATACATCTATTTCACTGATCGATTTTCTTTAGGGACAAGTAGGTGATCAGCCTTCTGTGTCCTGCCAGACCGAGAC
The DNA here is from genome assembly GCA_907164665.1 of Colias nastes. Lineage (NCBI taxonomy): Eukaryota > Metazoa > Arthropoda > Insecta > Lepidoptera > Pieridae > Colias > Colias nastes. Next base: position 11,934 of record CAJQZM010033590.1, read on the forward strand.
ATTTTTTTTTCTTCGTCTCCACCGGGAATCGAACCCAGGACCAATCGGCGCTACGCTCACGCGTCAACCTCTGTACCAAGGAGGTGGTCAAATTTTCTCTTAAGATTACTTTAAATATACATATGTATAGATAGCTATTTTTCCTAACAATAGCTAGATTCCCCACTCATGTCATAATACATTTGGTTCGACATTTTCTACTTCGATAACACCGATATCAAGAATTATTGCGCTTGTTATTATACCTACGAAATGAAAATCTATTTACTGTATGAATTATGTTTGGTACAAGGCATAAGATAAAGCGAAGGTCCTTAAATTAAACAAACTTCTATTTTTAAACTCAAACTCGCGTTCAAAATGTTTTCATAATATAAGCTGTTATATGTGTCTATGGTCGAACTTTTTATGTTAAAAAATGCATAATTCTGAATATATGACAAATCTTAAACTAAGCGTGAAAAAAGCAGTTTGTGCTACCACTATTCATAAAAAAATATCTATGACTATGTCTATAGGTCGCTGGGTTGATGATATTCTGCAATTGACGGGCAAAGACTGGATGAAGGCAGCTGGCAACAGGAGGAAATGGGGACAGTTGGAGGAGGCCTATACCCGAAAGGGGCCAGGACATTTAACCGAATTGCATTATTAATATTTTCATGTACTATGTATCTTTTGTTGTAAATTGTATCTAAATGTCATGGAATATAAGGGCCAAATAAATAAAGAAAAATATCTATAGTTAAAAGGCTTTTGATCTACGCAACTTTGACTTTGACTCACACACACGTGCGCTTTAAAACATACACACACACACACAAAGACACATACGCGCGGAGACAAGTTTTCACATAGATAAAAAATTACTTATGTACTTCAAAATAGAGTTATTCAGATGTTCCTTTCAATTCCAAATTAATAATAACTAATTAGCCCTTACCTTCTGTCCCATTTGTGCAGATATCAAATTAATTTTCATACCTACGCTAAAAGTGAGTACTTACCTATATTTTAAATTATTTTTTTACACGAAAAGCTAAAAGTACATAACTTGACATGTAAATAAAGTACAAATGGAATGGAAACTCGACGAGAGATAATATCCTGTGCGATTGTCGGATTTGCGGACGCATCCCGGAAAAAATTCCGTCTCAGTATTGAGGTGAACCAATATCCATATTATTATGGACTAGTTCACCCACGCAACTTTGTCTGTTCTATGAATATATTTTTTTTTCCATAGTTGTAACATAGTCCACTGATCGAAGATGAATTGATTACGCAACATAAAAATATTTATTCAATTCGAAACAGTACTTCCTGAGATAAGCTCATATTTTAATCCCAAATTTTATAGAGATAAAAATGTGAAATAATAAGCAAAAAGGAGAGATATTTTTCTAAGGAATCTATCTGCTCGCGAATATTTTCGCGTTAACTTCTTAGTTCTTACACTAACTTTTTATCGATTTAGCTGCAAAGCTGACGGGGTTTTATATAAACTAACTTACCTATTTTTTTAAAATATTACAAGCAAGCAAAAGAAGCATGGAAATCCGTATTGTTAAAATAAAATAAAAATGGAGCAGTGGGATCTTGGCAATTGGGCTATTATAATATCAAGTTTTCAGTCAGTTTTATTTATAAGCGGTTGAAACATGTTTTAAAGCTACGAATAAAAATAAAAATATAGGGTAGGTAGGTGAATTTACACTTATAAACGACATTCCAATTTAAAAGGGAACTTAATTTCTCTATACAGAATTTTAGCGGTGCTTATAAATGATTATAAATGAAAGGAAAACGAAAAAAAAACAACAGAATAAAAAATAAAAATAATTTATTCGATATTTTAAGTAAGCGCCATCTACAATTGCAGAAAGGAAACACTCAAATAACATTATTCAATTGTAGTTTGCATAAGTGTTCATAGATGTCACTATAATAAAAAATGCTCAAAATATTTTTTACACAATATTTTTTACAGGAGATTTCTTTATTTTCTCTATTATTTATTACTTACCCTAAAGTCTTCGTACTTATCAATGGAGTCTTCAAATTCAAGAATCCGTTGAGCCTACTCATGTTCTTCTGTCGACCACCATCCGTGGTTGTTGAATCGGCTCTATAAATAAATAAAAAAAAAAAACAATTATTATTATATAAAAATAACTAGCTTCCCGCTCAACCCACAATTCAAATTCGAACCATCAAAGCGGAGACATAATATTCAACGAATCAAAAATCATTTAAAACCGCTCAATCATTCTCGAAATAAAAATGGTATATAAACTAAAACGAAATTCTTTTATTACGCTAAAATTAACAAAATTTCTTGTGTAATTGTATCATAAATCCGAAGCATAAAATCATATAGTACTATGCATTCTAATAAATTTAAAACACTGCCATCTAGCGGTGTCATTATAATTCAGGCAGCCACGCACTTGCATACATTCCAACATTACACAGTTACGACAAATGCAAACTAGATGTCACTTTATTCAAAAATGACTTTTGTTTAAAAAATCGGAAATAATGGCAAAATGCAACAAAAAGTCTGCTATGATACGACAAATAATTATCATAGCATCAATTATTAATTATCATCATCATCAATTTATGTTAATAAGTAATCGCTTGAAACATATTTAATATTACGATAAATGGTAAATTCGTAGATAACGAAAAAATGAATGAGAGAGCTGAATGAATGCGCAGAGCTAGAGCGTCAGTAACAAATAAATACCTAAGTACGGGAAATATGCGGGATTTTCTTGGAAAACGCGAGCGAAGCTGCGGGCGGTAATCTAGTCTAAAAATAAATAAGTACCTACTTATGTGAAAAAAGTATTTTTTAAAGAAATCGAAAAAGAACTATATTTTCAGGAATGCCACTAATATGTACTAATTTACATAACATATTATTATTATAGCTGCAAGGATCGTACAATGCTCAAAATTCCATTCTCCAATTCTAACAACTCTCAACTGAGTTCGTCTGCAATCTGCATGTATTGTGATGGAAGTCATATTCAGGAAATCTACAATTGTAATACCACAGAACTCAGAACATTATCTAATACTTTGTAATATGGAATTGGAAACGATTTATGAAGAATCGCGAGAATATGTAGAGTTAAAACTATAAATACAATAACTAAGTATCGTATTATATTACTAGCTGTTCCGCGCGTTTTCACCCGCATTGCTCCGCTCCTGTTGGTCTTAGCGTGATGATATATAGCCTATAGCCTTCCTCGATAAATGAGCTATCTAACACTGAAAGAATTTTTCAAATCGGACCAGTAGTTCCCGAGATTAGCGCGTACAAACAAACAAACAAACAAACTCTTCAGCTTTATAATATTAGTATGGATGTGGAAAGAAAACTAGAACAAAATAAAATGGTTAACATTATTTTCTCTGTGTTGTTTTGTATTATTTTTTATTTTATATGAGTCAAATAAGTGCTTCTTTCTTTCTCTTGGCTGATTTTCAGGTGTTTGTGAGAGGTTTGAATTCACGCCAACACGCCATTCCTAATATTATAAATTCGAAAGTTTATATGTATGTTACTGGATTACGCTAAAACTACACACTCTGTATGATGAAATGGGGGTTGTAGATTTACTTATAGGTTACTAGCTTACCGCCCGCGGCTTCGCCCGCTTTGTCTAAAACCTAATAAATTATATACTAAAACCTTCCTCTTGAATCACTCTATCGTTGCGTAGTTTTAAAGATTTAAGCATAGGTACAAAGGGACATAGGGACATAGGGACAGAGAAAGCGACTTTGTTTTATACTATGTAGTGATGATGATATAATTTAACATTTTTGAAGTTATTGAAAAAAAGATAAGTTCTAGATTTACAAATACGTATATTTAATACACATTTAAATAGCGATATATTTGTACGTCACGGGCGTAGCCAGGGGGAGGGTTTTGGGGGTTCAAACCCCCCCCGAAAAGTTAAGATAAAATTAACTATATTAATTAATTACACTCAAAAGTATGTGGTTTGGATTCCCTACTTTTTTAATAAATAATAATTAATTGAGAGATTTACAAAACACCGTAAAGTAGTATCGGCACTGTCTGGTGTGTTACCGTCTGCGAACGGTTGTGAAATTGAAGAGGCATTTTGTATGTATTCGGAAGTGCTGCCTGAAACAAGTACATCTGTCGTCAAAGCAGAACTTGAAGTGTGGAAAGCAGCTATGACTCTCACCTCCCCTACTCCAAAATCAGCTTTGGAATGCTTAGATAAGTGCGACCAAAAACTCTATCCAAATATTTACACATTGTTGCAAATACTGGCTACGTTACCTGTTTCCACTGCTACCCCAGATTCCAGAAAGGTCTTTTTCAAGTCTAAGAAGGCTTAAAAACTACTTGCGGAACACAACGGGTGAAAACAGACTGAATGGCTTGGCTCTCATGAACATTCACTATGGGATAGAAATTGATGCGAATGAAGTAGTGGATATATTTAAAAAGAAGAACAGAAGATTAATTCTATAACGTGTACCTAGGTATAACTGAACGTAATTTTTTTATTTAGCCTATATTGTCCCCCTGCTTGAAAAAGGTCTTCGACGATTCCTTCCATTCCAGAAGTTTTCTCTGAATCTGTTTATTACATATTTAATATTGTTCTTATGAATAAACGGCTATTTTATGTACTTTTACTTTCTTGGGGGGGGGG
>CAJQZM010033590.1:16748-60079 GCA_907164665.1 Colias nastes
CCCCCCCCCCCCCCCCCCCCGATACTAAAACCTGGCTACGCCCGTGTTGTACGTGTACAGCTTCTGGGAAAAAATATTTTGTACATTATGATTTATGATATTAGGAAATGAACGTTAGACGGTTTCTTAAGATACCTACGTACCTACAGAAAAATTGCCTATCTTCTCCCGAATTTATTTTTCTGTTTAACTGATACGTTTTCTTTTTATTATGTACTAGCCTACCGCCCGCGGCTTCGCTTGCTTTGTCTAAAACATAATAAATTATATACTAAAACCTTACTCTTGAATCACTCTATCTATTAAAAAAAACCGCATCAATATCCGTTGCGTAGTTTTAAAGATTTAAGCATACAAAGGGACAGAGAAAGCAACTTTGTTTTATACTATGTAGTGATGATAGTGAAGTACTGACATGCTATGATTTTTTGTGTGTTTGTTCATAATTTACTCAAATATTACTCATCGAACGATCTTTACCAAAGTAACATAGGCTATAAGTATATTTTTGACAAGTCATTGTACTTTACATTATCATTCATAATCTATGCAATATTCAATTTTAATTTCCCATTTCATTATAATTTCAATTTCCAAAGAAGTATTTACATAAATTACTTGCATTTTACAAAAATCATAACACAAAGAAATAATTGAATGCATCACGCAACAGTAGATTTTTGACCTCTGACCCAACAAAATAAATGTTTTAGATTATCTGGTAATTTCATGGTATAGAGGTAATACCTGTGGTAATACTCTATAAGCAAATAAATTGGACGTTTACGCGAAAACACTGATAATGATAGGTAGTTTTAGATAGAGATATTATTTTACTTTACTAGCTGTGTCCCGCGGTTTTACCCGCATTCCTTCGCTCTTATTGGTCTTAGCGTGATAAAATTTTAAAGCTTATAAGCCTTCCTCGATAAATAGGCTATCTAACATTGAAATCATTTTTCAAATCTGACCCGTGGTTACTGAAATTAGCGCGTTCAAGCAAACAAACACACTTTTCAAATTCATAATCTGTCTATATTAATTAATATTATACACTAAAGAGTTTGTTTGGTTGTTTGAACGTTCTAATGTCAGGAAGTGCTGATCCGATTTGAAAAATTATTTCATTGTTAGATAGCCCATTTATCGAGGAAGGCTACATCTTTATCTATCATCACGCTAAGACGAACAGGAGTGGAGCAATGCGGGTAAACCGCGGGGCACAGCTAGTTTCAGTTAAACGTGATTATAATAATAAATAATATTAGTAGAATCGTTTTCTTCCAGTAATTATTTCAGGCATCGATTCTATTGAAAATTAATATGTTTCGTTAATAAATACTTGCTTGACCTTTGGTATAATATAGATAATTAATATGATATTTTTGTACTCTTTTTCTTATCTCACATTACGTGGAATTTTGAAGTGAAACTTCTTTAGGCGCGTTGAGAGTAAAATTCCAAGATCGAGTCATGGCTGTGCCGTCATGTCATTGAGTAAAGCGACGATTTTGGTGTCTATGAATCTTGCCAAAGAAGTTTCACTTCTGCAACGTGTGCTCGGCATACACGCTCTTTTATTGTTGTTTTAGTTGGCTGTGTTATGTGTATCTTTATAATAAGTTCTTAATCTTTCTTCTATCAAAAACATACGAAATCTTGTAAGATGGATTAAACTTCATGCAAAAACAGCTTAGCAAAATTAGATCAATTTTGGTAAAGATGTAGAGATAGATTACAGCTCAGTAAAAATAGGTATTTGCTACTTTTTAGTCACGCAAGTAAGAAAGTACTAGTTTTGCAATTGGCTGCACTTTATTTGTTCTTTGTTGTTTCTAGGTTTCAGAAATTTTGGAGTATATCACTACATAGTATAAAACAAAGTCACTTTATCTGTCCCTATGTCCCTTTGTATGCTTAAATCTTTCAAACTACGCAATGGATTTTGATGCGGTTTTTTTTAATAGATAGAGTGATTCAAGAGGAAGGTTTAGTATATTATAATTTATTAGGTTTAAGTCCAAGCGGGCAAAGCCGCGGGCGGTAAAATATTAAATGAGGAATGTACTGTATACCTAATTACGTTTTATGATATTTATGTTCATTTGATAATTTACTACAATGCGACAGAAAATGAACGGATAATTCCTATGCTGTAAGATTATTCAAATAAGAAGCTAAATTATCATGTTTAACGAACGTACATATTTATTTAATCTATAAAATGTATTACGCAGATTCAACAATGGAACTCTAAAATCTAAAAACTTTGAGTTACTGCATAAAGATAAACCTTTTATCCTACTAATATTATAAATGCGAAAGTTTGTCAGGATGTGTGTATGTTTCTTAATCTTTCACGTAAATACTACTCAACCGATTACATTGAAATTTAGCACACATATAACTTGGAGGTTTTATCCCGGAAATCCCACGGGAACGGGAACTATGCGGCTTTTTCTTTGAAAACGCGGGCGAAGCCGCGGGCGGAAAGCTAGTATATTATAATCTTTGATAGCTTTACCTTAATCAAAATAGAAATACCGGCTGAACAAAACCTTAACAAACAAAGAAAAAGAATTTAATGTTATATCCTACATAATAATCTACTCTCCTTTATTATATTTACCTTTTTAAACTCATATTCCGACTTTGCATCCACGAACTCATAAAAATGTCACTATAAACCTCTTTGGTGCACCAACTTTTTATTTACATTGCGCCAGTCGAATACTGCGCCAAAATTCAAAATTAGAACGCAAATTTCCCGCGCAAATTAAACTTCTGGAATTCTAACACGTTCGGAAATTTAACATCTATTTCAAACAATGCTTGAATAAATGTATGGTTGGATCGAAAAGCAACTTTGATCCACCAATTTCGTGAATAGACTGAGTTGCCGGTTTAAGAATTCCCATCCACATCCCGTGTGTATAACGTAAATACGACCTTATAACAATAGGAATACAATCCAGATTCGCATAGCAGCTGATAACCAAATCAACCCTTAAAACCAGGCCATGCAAATTGCTGCTTTACGACCCGGTTATACGGGTCATTATACATTGCAATAGCATCGCGATGCAGAACAAATGAAAAGTGTTTTCCTCTAGGCGCCGCTGTAAGCCACTCCATTGAAAAATAAATCTCTTGTTACAAGAAGAAAATATTGTGTTGTATAATTTTGAGGCAGAATTTAAGTTGTACTGATGTGATTAAGACGAATTTACATTGCTTTCAAAATTGAACCCTCTGTTATAGAAATAGAGTTCGAAATTATTTTCATTTTGCTGTTTTGATTTAATTTGTTTGTGGTATTTTGATAAATGTTTTCGATTGTATTGGTTTGGTATGTGTAACTTGTAAGGAAATTAATTCTATTTACCTAGATGACATTCTTATATTGGAAAAAAATGATTTTTTTGTGTGATGGGACTAGTCTATTTATCTGTTTCGGGAAAGTATAGTTTTTCTTTGAAGAATTGGTTTAGTTTATACAAATGTGACATTTTATATAATTTTTACAGGACAAATAATTATTGGAATGTCGATTGATTTCAAGATTTTCTCCTACTCAAACTCAAACATTTATTTATTCAATTAAACTTCTTCTAGAAACACTTTTGAAACGTCTTAACATAATATTTTAAACATTTACCACCAAGTAAGATTATCTCAAGTAAGTAATAAGTACCTATATTGACGAAATAAAATTAACACATAAAAATATGCAAAGAACTACGTAACAACAAGCAACATTTTAGGAATGACTTCCAATTAGCATTACTTTTATCAACTTGAATTCTTCATGAATAACGTTAATCATAAAATCAACGAATTTGGCACAAAACACGTCCAATTTTCCCCCAACTGGTACAACTAAAAAGAGCAATACGGAACAAACCCGCCAAATTAGCTTTATTTGTGTAGATGGCACTTATGTATCGAAATCTAACGTGTCCGTGTTGCGGTCAAACATCGACTCTATTGTCTTTAAATACGGTCGAATTTTCTGTAAACATATTTCAGTCCAATTTGCAACGTGATGGTCGAACCGTTTAGCTTTATTTGACGTTTTATGTGAAGAGCATTAGCTGTCATTATGTCAATATTAGGAACCCTAATGTCATTATTGAAACTAATTATGTCAGAGGGACTATTTGCGGGTACAATGCGGAATATAACGAGATTATGTGTTAATAAATTCGGGAGACATGTGGAACTTTATTATAATACAAACGATAAGAATCTTTTTGCTTATGTTTTAACGGAGAATGTGTAGGTGTTGCCAAATTTTTGGCGGAGTTTTCTACGTGAATTATTACAGAAAATAAAATTATGAACAAGATTAGAACGCGACGTTGCACGCATCCATCTAGTACAACTAACAATAATTAATAACGCCTCATATTATATAATTATTTATTCACATTTCACACAAAATGTTTTTCTGTTTGTCACTCCTTCAGGCAAAAACTGCTGAACCGATTTTCATTAAGTTTGGCATGCACATAGAGGGAAACTTGGATTAACACTAATAAGGATTTTTATCCCGGAAATCCCACGGGAATGGGTCCTGCGGTCGAAAGGCAATATATGCACTTTCAAACATGTTTATTGTTTACAATTTCAACTCTTTCATGCTAGAAACTAAAAACGTAAATAGATTGATGACGAAATTTTCTCTTCATACCAACAGAATATTATGAATGTACGTAATATATAACGATATTATATTACTGAAATATAGTTTTCCGATCACGTCGTTACCCTTTACCTGAATAAAATGCCAGTAGACACTAATCTATCTCGATTTTAAGATATCTTCAGTTTTCAAGTTATCTACGATTTTGTTCACGTGTTTCGTACTTGGATAAAAAGCCTAGCATGCTGTAATGAAAATGAAAATGAAAATGCCTGTCTAGCTAGCTTATTGAAAGCGACTTTACTTGCGTTAACTTCTCATTATTATGTGACAGACGCCCATACAAACTTCCATCATAATATTCATACGTGATCGAAACTCGAAAGGAAATGTTTGAATTTAATGAGTAAGTAAATAGAAGTTGATAATTCCATCTGCCTCTATGACAAAATTAATTTAAGTTCAGTAAATGATTTGTATAACAGACACACATAATAATAATCAGAGTTAATCTATACTAATATTATAAGGCTGTAGATTTTGTTTGTTTGCACGCGCTAATCTCAGGAACAACGGGTCCGATTTGAAAAATTCTTTCAGTGTTGGATAGCCCATTTATTGAGGAAGGCTATATGCTATATACCATCACGCTAAGACCAACAGGAGCGGTGCACTGTGGGTAAAACCGCGGGGCACAGCTAGTTTATTTATAATATTAGTATGGAACATTATGGAATGATGGAAGTAAGAGTCGTAGAACTAGACAGGAAAAGAAAATCATAATAACTAATTAATAGGAGTATTAAAAATAATTAGAATTTTGACTAGCTGCTTCCCGCTTCTTTTTCCGCGGTAAATAACTATTTTTCAAAGCAAACTTCTAAAAAAGTAGGTAGTTTTAATAGTCTTATTACATCAGCTATCTGCGAGGGGAATTCGCTGTATTATAGCTGTTTCGGAAAGTAGGTATCCCACACAAGCATAAAAAATTTCATTACACTTATAGGTATTCAAACTCAAACATTTATTTATTCAATTAGACTTCTTCTGGAAGCACTTTTGAATCGTCATTACATATTTTTAACAATTACCATCTATTCAGAAAGCAGTATCTCTGGAGATGAACCGGCAAGAAACTCCATAGTTGCTCTTTTAAAATCATGTCAATATTACAATATTACATAGGTATTAATCATATTAAAACAGTTAATAAAACGAAGTGGTTAATTCAGAAGCTATATAACTTTGATAATTGAATGATTTCATCCGAAAATAATATAAAAACTGAGTTTGAAAGTTCTATTAAAATTATTCAGAACCCTTTAGCGGATAAAGTAAAAATAACTTTTCAACCTCAAGGGCAGCGTATTCATCCATTCGCGGGTCAATTTAGGTCAAAACCTTAACTAGGTACTTAGATTTAGGTTCGTATACAAGAGCTGTTTCTAGTCTTTACTTGGAAGGAACATAATAATATTTATAGTATTTATTTACGTAAATAAAATCCATCGAAAAATACTATACCTACCTAAACAATTTACATTAAATACGTGGTTTTCTAAATCTTTAATCTATACTAATATTACAAAGCTGAAGAGTTTGTTTGTTTGTTTGAACGCGCTAATCTCAAGAACTACTGGTCCGATTTGAAAATTTTTTGTGATAAAAGTGTTAAAAGAACTTTATGACATATACTTATGTAGATTTAAGGTACGTACTTCTTACATGCTTACTATAATTGTATAAAATAATGTATATTATAATATGAAATTCTCGTGTCACTGTGCTTTTAAACAAGCTCCTTCAAAACGGCTATACATATTTTTATGTTGTTTTTATGTGGATAGATAGTTTTCAGAAAAAGTCATAAACAATTTTAGTACTCGTAAGTGATAAGGAGGTCGTAAACTGATTTTTATACACCTGAGTATCAGGGTACTTTTAGAAAAACGATTGTTACAGTTCAGTTAAAAAAATTATAAATTGTCTATCCCTACTAAATAAAAGTAAAATTATAAATGTGTCGGTATGTCTGTAATTAAAAATATTTCTGTTTGCCACTGATTATCTCTGGAACAGTTCAACCGATAAACGCCAGCATGTAAGAATAGATGTATGTAATTTTAATGTTTAAATTGTTTTTAATACAATTTTCGTCTACCTTCAGTCACAGCTTCAATTGGATTTAAAAATGGCAGAGATGTAAACGACGCGACGTCACGGGCAAAACCTAGTATCACATTATTAGAACTGATTCACCTTGATATACCTAGCTTCTAACCTTACCGCAGAATCTTGAATATGCATAAGATTGGATGGAGGCTGCATGAGCCATACTTGGCGTGTCTATTAATTTATTCGGCTTCCTATATCTATAATTATGTCTTGTGATTGCATATATTACATGATTTGAAAGCATTCAAATTGACAATATATCTATCTAATACTAGCTGTTCATCCCGGCTTTGCCACGGTTATAATTAAAAATTAAAATAGTAAATAAATAAATATTTTAGGACATTTTTCACACACGGCACAATCTGTACTAAGCTTTTCGCTTGTGTTATGGAAACCAAATGGCTGTTAAACATACTTATATAATTTTAAATCTATGCTTACATAGGTAATTAATACCCAGACACAGAGCAAACATCGATGTTCATCACACATAATATATTTGCCCTGGGTGGAAATCGAACCCACGACCTCTGGCTACGAAGCATACCAAAATATTTTTATAATTTTTGTCTGTCTGTGTACGGCTGGACTGATTCTGACGGAACTTTCAATGCTATGTAACAGTAAATAGCCGATATAAACAGTACCTACATAGGCTACTTTTACAATTCCACGCGGACGAAGTCACGGGCACGGCTAGTTATTAATATTGTTTTTTAAGATACCTACCTATTTAACATTTTCTTTAATAATTGGAAAATAGTATTATCACATAAACAAATCATATTTCTTATCGCGCCCAAAACAGCTATTTTCCGAGATTTTATTATCAGATAACCGATTTATGTAATAAGTCCGCCATTTATCATAAAACAATCGTACATTTAAAATTAAACTCTATGTCAATACTTAGAATAAGAATGAAAATAGCTTAGCAGAGGCTTTCGAACGACTGTCATAAAAGCGTTTGTGCTAAAATGAACTATAAGTTTGAGAAATAGAGTGTATTATATAAATTGATTTGTTGGTACTTACGACCTTTTGATGTTATTGTTTGACAGTTACATAATTGCCAGATTTGTGATTTAAGATTGGATATTTGAAATTATTTGATCTATGGGTTTTCTTCTTTCTTATATTATTGTAATACGAACGAATTTCGACTTTAATTAGTATTAATTAGAACTCATAATGGCATAAAGTCGAGGTTTTAGAATTTAATGTAACCTTTGTAATAATAATATTGAAATTGTAAAGTTTAAAGTTAATTAATTTCAAATTTCAATACATATTTCGATAGAACATATTATTTTGAAGTAAAACTTCTTTAGACGCGTTGAGAGTAAAATGTCACGTCAAAGTCGCGTCATGGCAATACCGTCACGTCATGGACGCTTGCACGCTTTTTTTTTATTTCAGTAAGTTCTAAGTACACAACTTCATAAACATTCTCATATTATATTCTACGAATCATCAATTTTGTCTTTCATCATTAACTACCTATCAAAATATAATATTGACTTAATACGAACATAAATAAAATAAACAAATAGTGACCAACATCGTTATTCATAATATATAAAATTAACTAAATAATCACTTAATAAAAATAGAATTCTCTCGAACTATTTCAAAAGGCACAGATTAAAAAACTTTCAAGCTGGCTGTTAAGAAACATTGACAGTTGATCCGGATTTCAAAATGGCGCGAACTGAATTATTTATCTTCTTTTAAAGTTTAGTAGCGTTCGCTTTGAATTTCATCCGATTTGAAGGCAGAGGTCGAAGATTATGTACAAACATTCTTAATATGTACCTTAGTAAAATGTTAAAATTCAATGAATTTCAGTTTTAGATTTTATTATGATAGTATTTATATTATGTTCCTAATGTTGTAAATATTATGGATAGAACGATTGACTGAAATAAAAAGACAAACGAAAGGCATATTTTACAATTTTAGAAGAAACTAGCAAACCGGGCGAACTCCGTTTCGCCACCAGATACACCTTTTCTTTGCTATAAACCTCACGGAGCCCGAGACCTTTCCAACGAATGCAAAACCATGGAAATCGGTTCGTGCGTTCTGGAGTTATAGCGTCAGGAAGGAAAACCTGACTTATTTTTATATAGTAGATGTGAGTTATAAGTATAGGTAGATAATACTGCCGTCGAAAGAAAAAGGGGCACATCTAGCATTTTGGTGGAACTGAGATAATTGGGTTTAAAGTTTTTACCATATTCTGCTTCATAGCGTAGAACCGCGTTAATACCACTTACTACAAAGAAAAGGCATAATTGACTGTGGGCACAACTGGCGCGTTTCGACCGAACCCTGCCCTCCTTTCTTCACCCCTAATCGCAAATAGTTAAAAGAAAAGGCACAACTCGTTATTTGTGCCTTTTATACGTTAATTAATTGAAACATGCAAGGATCTTTTATTAAGTAGACAGGGCACATCAGGCCACACATCTGGCATTTGAGCCTTTTCTTTGTGTTATGTTGTAGATGTGCCTTTTGAAGTAGTTTTTAGTAAAAATCTGTATGAAGTAAAGTCACATCTACGTATAATATGTGCCTTTTCATTGTAATTAAAAAAAATTGTAGTAAATGTGCCTTTTAACACCTTTTAATTACATAAAACGAAAATATTTGTGTCATTTGTGCCTTTTTATCTCCGGATTCCTTGGAGATAAAATTCTACAAAAAATTGAGCAGATGCGCCTTTTTTTCCTGATTCCAAATATGTATAATATATATATATAACTCAATTTTTCAAAAAATGTTATTTGTGCCCCTTTTTCTTTCGACGGCAGAATAATTGAATCGATAAAGGCTTGTGTCTCTGCAGAGGAAGCAAATATAGGTTAATGCATAATATTATGAGCATAATTATGTTGAGTATTGATATGCCTATTTCCATAAGGTTTCTAAATAACCGTGAATATGCATATTTTACTACAAGTTTTGAGTATGAGTTTAAGCTAATATTACGTAGGTAGAGCTTCTATTTTTTGCATTAGGTAAGTGAAAAAGACATTTATTATTAGAACAAATAAAAAAGGGTAGAGCTAACCTTTAAAATCCCATTTATTGCGGTAAAAATTATATGCTTAGTAATTACTTTGACCACTTTTCCTTTCTTCACAAATATTAAAGTTAAACTCAAAATCACATATTTATTTAATTATACTTCTTCTAGAAGCACTTTTGAATCGTCATAAATTTTTTTTAAATTTTCCATTATTTCATGAGTTACCTGGAAGAGATCACACTTAAGTGATAAGGCCGCCCTCTGTGCTAGTCTAGTTAAGTATTAGTTTTAGTCTTAGAATGTATTTGTATACCAGCACAGTAATGTGTAATAAATGAATTAAATAAATAAAATAAAATTACTATCCACAAAAACTTATCCAATAGAAACAGTTTGGTAAAAACATTTCAAAGCAAAATCAAACAAATATCGTTGTAACAAATTCAAAGTGTACAAGTTACTATGTTTATGACGTCATAAAACTGTTTTCGTCGCAAACTTATCTCTCGTGTTTTTACCGATTGTGCAAAAAAGGGTGCTGTTTGATAAACGTTATGGTTTGTGTCTAAAACCCTAGAAAAATATTGACGAAAGTTGTACCTTGCGATAAACTAAATAAATAAAAGTAATCTTAATTATCATAATCCTAGTAGGTAAGTACTTATTTATTGACATCGACGTATTTTGTAAGCATAAATCGACGTATTTTGGATATAATTAATGTCGGGTTCCGCGTATTCCATTTTTTCCTGTTCCTTGTATTTCATGTCTGTTTAATTGTACGGTTGAGAAATAAAGTTATAATTACTCCATTTAATGAAAAACAGATATTACAAATTACAGTACTATTCCTCTTAACAATTTAACAACATTTTAATAAAACACAATAAAAATATATTTTCACTAATTCAAATGTCTTTCTTTCAGAAATGGCGCGCAAACGTCTATCTTTTGACAGATGTCACCGGTTAACCACAGACTAAAAACAATGTTGCCAGCAAAGATTTAATGGATAACAGATAACGAATTTAAATTCACGAGTCTAAAGTGATATAAAACAGACATGTTACTGAATACATTATTTATTAAGCAATGCTGAATTTTTTAAAGGCATATTTATTTTAATAAAACCCTTTGTAATGGATATGTATGTAACAACATTCTAACGAAACATAATTAAACCGGTGTATGATTTTTCTGACTTAAATATGAAAATAGTATGTATAAAATAAAGGTTATTTCATTTAAAAGTAAAAGTTGTAAAACTCACTGAAATTTATAATAAAAAAAAAATGGTTGCCTGTAAAGTCGGTTTTACGGGCGAAGATTTTACGTGACAACGATCATAGTTGAGTGGGAGAGAGACGCAAGGCATTCGGCGGGCCTCTCTCTCGTTCGGTGACTCATCGTAACGTTACCGAGCGTTACACTTTTTCATAAGTGACTCCCAGCCGCAACCTAATTTAAGACGTTGTCACGTCAAAATATAACTTTTTATTCGGTTATTTTATTGTACTAATATACTAGACTACTTATAATATTACCTAGCTTACTAGAGCTAACCAGCTTCGCATCAAAAAGCTTTAACATTTTGTTGAGAACATAATATAACTTAGTACCTACTTTATTATATTTCATGTCCTTCATTATTATACAATCAACATTTAAAAATTAAAAACTTTTAACGTATTTTAAATTGAATGTGCAATCTTTAATTACCAAAATATAGAACTCACTTCACGCGAGCATCATGCATTTATCAAAACGTTATTAACTGATTTTGAACGCTATTTCTTACCTGTTAAAGTCCATTTTCTAAAACCACTTACCGTATAGCACAGCTGGTGCCTTCCTCATCGTCATCCCTCTTCCTCCGTCTACTCCGAATGTACAAATACGCGGCAATCGCAAACAATATGGCCGCCAGACCGAAACATAGTGTCGATATCAATACTACGTCGCGAACTTTCATTGTGATCTGGAACAAGGAGGATTTGGTTTTAATTAAATATATATTGGAAAACATACAGAAACAAATACACGCGCGCAAACATAGAGACACACATCAAACAGACGCGCGCGCATGCACATATATTTTTCAGTTTTTAAAAAGAGCCTCTTTTTAAAATGTTTATTTTTATGTTTTCCTTAGTTGAATAGTTTAACGATGCATTTACATTAAATGAGCGAATGCTAAAACAGTAAACAGGCGTAGAGGATTCTTTCGTTGTTCTAAGTGCGTTCGAAAAGATTCTATACAATGTTCTAATACTTAACAACACTGAGTATGAGTTTTCGTTTGTACACGAAAAGATCACGAAATAATGCTCTTGCTCTAGCTTTAGCACTTTATGTTCGTTTGATGTAAATGCACCGTAAGATGATTATGATTAATCTTAATAATAAGCTTAAATTGAGAATCTTAAATGAAATCTGTTATATATTAAGCTTTGAAGACAGAAATAGCTGAGATGAATCCTTTTTTTACATTTTTGAGGTAAAAAATATTTTTTAATCAATGTCAAAAGCCTTTTTTTTTTTTGCAGGTTACCACTTCATATAAAGTGTTAATTAGATACACTACAATTTATAAAAGTATATAAAAAAATGACTAGAGATAGAAATCTTTCCTGTAATCTGATCTAGACTGTCCTATAAAATTCTCCCCACAAACTTAACAATCTCAAGCAATTACAGTGCGAATCCAGTAACAAATTAATGTCAATTAAGGAATTCTTGTCCGTTATTTAATCACATTAAGAGAAAAAAACTTGTGCCTTTACAAATAAGGGTATTACGCGTAGTCAGGGCAGAGACGTATTTAGGACAATTGGGGCCCCAAAAATGTTATATATGTATTTATTTATCAAGGCGCAGCATAATATAAGCAGACAATTCTTTAATCGACAGATGATTCTTTAATATGTGCACAAGCAAGACTTTTATATCTTTTATAAACTACTAACTTACTGTCTGCGTTTTCTAAAACTTAACCAGTTATATATTATTATGTATTAAAATTCCTCGAGAACCACTCTATGATGAATTG
Source organism: Colias nastes (assembly GCA_907164665.1). Taxonomy (NCBI): domain Eukaryota; kingdom Metazoa; phylum Arthropoda; class Insecta; order Lepidoptera; family Pieridae; genus Colias; species Colias nastes. The sequence continues at coordinate 29,655 of CAJQZM010033590.1, forward strand.
CATCAAAAGTCATTGCGTAATAGATAGCGGGAAGCTATTTCGTTTATAATATGTAGGCATTATGCTATTTTATAAATCATTATGCTGTAAAGTATACCTAATTTAAATAAAACTATGGTTAACGTATTTTATTCATTTAAATTAGTTTCATCTGACTTTTTCTGCCTTATCTAATTTCCAGAAAAACGAACTCACATCTTTTTTATTCATGTGACATAAGACTACCTATTGCACTTGTAGGAGTCTTTACGGGGCCCCAAAAGCCCCAATGTTTCCCTAGAGCATACGGAACCCGAAAACGTATTGGTACTACGTGCCTCGAATAAATGAGGAACGCTATTGAAATGGATTTCAATATGGATGAATGCGGATTTTAGTGTATTTTACGATGAAATATGGCGGATTTGAAAACAAAAGAGATGTGCAGTGTGCCGTATCAAGGATTATTTGAATTTATTGAAAAATGCATATTTTTCTAGGCGATTTTTCAAGGGATTAAATCGTTTCAACGCATGTTATACAAGTTTTTTGTGTGGTTTGCCTAGTGTAATGTTTAAAGCTTTTAAAACGTTGAATTGTATTTAAACTGAAAATAATTAAATTAATAAAAAAACACGTTTAAACTCCTGAAATTATTGTATTGTGAGCAATCTTTGATGAGTGTACAAAGTTTGAATTAAATCTGTCTATTTTTAGTGGGTCAAAATCGAGTTTAAAGGAGTCTGTTACATACAAACATAAAAACACACTGCTGAAACTAATGAAAGCGTGGCTAAATATTATTAAAACAAATGTTATTATTCCAATTTCATAAAATGCACTTTTTATCTATTTCATTTTTTATATATTCTAAAAGACCCGTGACCACGCTCGCTGTAAAGTGTTCGAAACGTCGGGAAAATAATATAATGAATAAATCGCGTTTAAAATCCGTTAAAAAGTTTTTAATTTCTATTCTAAAAGATATAATATTTAATTTGTTTAATTATAGTATAGAAGGAATTATAATCGTTCATTATTTATTTTTATTATCTAAATGGCTATTTCCTTCAGAACTTTCAAGTTAGCTTTCCATTGTATGACGGTATTATATCGAATAGCGAACGAAATGAAACGAAACTATATCCATTCTTATATTGAGAAGAAAATTGTTTGTATTGACCAATATTTTGCTATAAAGTCAGTTTTCTGCACAATATTTTGTATGGGTTTGACTTGAAGCCCCTACGATGTGTCTACGAGTATATTTCTACTCGATTCCCACAAACGAAAATTGTACTGATATATTGTATGCTATTGTGATGATAATATATTGAAGAATGTTAAAAAAGTCACAGGAGACTGACCATTTTCGTGTTCGATAATATTCTACAACTATAAATGTCTTGTAAAGAATATACTTACATGCAAAGAAAGTGTTTGTTTTATTTTATTTTTTAATGTATAAAATTATAATGATTGAAATATAATGTTTTAATTCATTCATTCATTCACCTTCTCATTCATCTGTTCGTCTAAATTACTAGCGTAGCAACAGCGTAGCTCCAGCGTAGCACTAGCGTAGCACTATTTCCTACTTCAATTATAAAGATTATTTGTTTGAAAGGAATAGGCTTGTCTATTCTAATAAAATAAAGCTGAAGTGTTTTTTTTTGTGTGATTATAGATGAAACCACCGAGCACAGTTTGTTGTAATGACGCCGAATTTTGTTGTACTACGTGGTAATATCCATTCAAATGTCGTCATTCAATGAACACGCTAGTCATTCAATTAAATAGTAGATTAAACCAGATATCGGTACATATATATGGCCTGATTCAAAATAATGTCGTCATTCAATGAACACGCTAGTCATTCAATTAAATAGTAGATTAAACCAGATATCGGTACATATATATGGCCTGATTCCTTAAGGGAGGCCCGTATCCCAGTAGTTAACATTTATGGGCTGATGATGACATGACGCGGTAAAATACCCTCAAACGTATAACTCTGATGTGCGCTAAGTTTTATGTGACTAAGCCTTTAGTAAAGAACGAGATCTGAATCCAGTCGTAAGATTTCGAGATGCTATCTAACTATTTCTTAAGAGAATTTCGCAGTACCTTATATAAAGAGACTGACTGGAAATGCGCCAGATTTCTTTTCAATTTAGAATTTCTCAGTATATGTACTTGAATTATTTAATTAAACATTTTTCTAGTAGTAATATGCAGGTGTATAAAATTACGCGTTACAATATTGTTAAACTATAACATTATTTAGCTTTTGTGGTCTTCGTGGCATTAATTAAAGCTGAAAATTAGCTTTCCGCCCACGGCTTCGCCCGTGTACTCAAATGATATTATACTCATAGGAGATTAGATGTTTGCTTGAGGTAAAAAGCCTATGTCATTCTCTAGCCTCCTAACCATCTACAGACACAAAAATATTACACAAAATCGCTCTGTTTCAACGGCAAAGATTGACAAAAGCTTATTATTATTTACAAAGTGATAATTTTGATTATAAATCAATAAAAAAAACTTTCAACCTATCTCTACAATTCCTCTAAAGATTGATGGACGCGGATGAAACCGCGTGTAACAGTTATAATTTATAAATAATAATTATTGGAATTATTAGTTAGAAGAACTGATAAATTATTATTTCAACCTAAAATCTATGGAATTTTTAAAGTTATTTTCATCTCACATTTGTGCTTTTTATGTAAAGTGGCATGGAGTTTTGCTTTTTAACAAAGTTAAATATTCAAGTCATATTTTTTCTATGTAAAGTGTTACCCTATAAAATATCTAGGCTTTATTTACAAACCTTTTTTATATCACCTGCAAATGCGTTAGGGTTGGCCGATCTCCAATACGACCCATTTATTTTGGTTATACGCGGTTCTATTTAAATTTTTAGTAAGGTTTTTCCTATTTTCCGTTAGAGCGGATATTGTTTGAGGTAGAATTTATTTTGCCGGACTTTTTGGTTACGCAAATTTTATTGAAAAAGAGTTAACTGTTAAACAAACTGTTTGATTTGTATTAAAGTTAAGTTTATTTCAGTCGTATTTAAATAGAGGTTGTTAAATATTTTTGTTACTAAAGAAAGAGTTATAATTTAATAAAAAGCTTACGTCTTATCTTATCTTACTAATATTATAAATGCGAAAGTCTGTGAGGATGTGTGTGTGTTTGTTACTCTTTCACGCAAATACTACTGAACCGATTACAATGAAATTTAGCACACATATAGAAGGTAACTTGGAATAACACATAGGATAGGTTTTATCTCGGAAATCCCACGGGAACGGGAACTATGCGGGTTTTTCTTTGAAAATGCGGGCGAAGCCGCGGGCGGAAAGCTAGTCCTTTAAAAAATAACAGACGTTTTAAATATTAATCATAGAATAGGATCTACATATTGTATGTTGTATAGATAGCTTACAGCTTACTAGAGGAGTAGATTTGGACAATTTGTTTTTTTACTATGTTTATTTAATATTTGTAAAATATAATTTACTAGCTTACCGCCCGCGGCTTCGCCCGCTCAGTCTAAAACCTAATAAATTATATACTAAAACCTTCCTCTTGAATCACTCTATCTATTTAAAAAAACCGCATCAAAATCCGTTGCGTAATTTGAAATATTTAAGCATACAAAGGGACATAGGGACAGAGAAAGCGACTTTGTTTTATACTATGTAGTGATGATGTATCGATGAATTCTATTCTATATCGCTCACTATATACGCATGTTTTTTTGGGACCTCCTGCTGTGTGAATTGTGATATATAATAATTCGTGTTTCTAATTAAATGTAAACAAATTATTTTAAAATAAACATATTATGAAAACTATAAAATCGTTTTATTTGACCAGTAGAAAAATTATTCCCTAACTTAGTCTATATAATTTTTATGTTTATTCCAATTCACAAGCGAAGCCGAGTAAAGCGACTAGTCTACCAATAATGTTGTAATTGAATTCAATAATAATCAATATATATAGCATCCATTCCAACAATCGAAGGTTGTTTTCGTTGCCAAATGTCGTTATTGTGAATAATGTGATATATTTACGGTTCAATGTCATATACCTTGAACTTGATTCTTTTCAGAATACCGTTGTTTCTGTTTTAACACAAGCTGAAATACCTATATAATATAATAATTAATAAATAAGACAATTAAAATTAATAGGCTAATGTCAGTAATACGTAACTGGTTAAAATTAACGGGCTAATGTCAGTAATAACTGATTCGATTTGAAATATTGTTGCTGTATCGTTTGAAATATCGATTATAAAATAATATCGATGAATTTACTATACAATACTGTATAGTAAATTTAGCAATTGAACAAAAAGACTTTTATTAAAACCATGTAAAGATATGTATCTATGTACGAATATTATAAAGCTGAAGAGTTTGTTTGTTTGTTTTAATGCGCTAATCTCAGGAACTACTGGTCCGATTTGAAAAATTCTTTCGGTGTTAGATAGTCCATTTATCGAGGAAGGCTATTAGTCTATATATCATCACACTAAAGCCAACAGGAGCGGAGCAATGCGGGTGAAACCACTGTATAAATAAATATTGGTTCATCATCATCATCATCAGCCCATATACGTTCCCAATGCTGGGACATGGGCCTCCTATGAGGGTACAGGCCATAATCCACCACGCTGGCCAAGTGCGTGTTGGCGGATGAAACATGTCGTCGAACTTTTTAATTCTTCGACATGTCGGTTTCCTCACGATGTTTTCCTTCACCGTTCGAGCAGTGGTGATGTTACAACATGCGCAGATAAATTGAAAAATCAATTTATTTCCTGCGCGCTCGCCTGGTCTCGAACCCCGGACTTATCGATTCGAAGTCCGAGGTCTCACCACTGAGCCACCACTGCTCAATAAATATTGGTTACAGCTTCTTTATTATATTGGTGCCTAAATAAATGAACGTCAAGGTGTTTTTTGTTTATTTACAATGCAGGAAAACTGGCAAAGGTTTAAGGCCATAATCCAGTATTCTGCCGAGTCCGGGTTGACAGATGTCACATGTCGTGACCTTTTTGGACCTTGGATATACCGCTTTTCTCAAGTTTTCCTTTACAGAATGGCGCAGTAGTTGTGTAAAAAGAATATAAATTGAAAAGTTTTTAGTATTTAGGTTAATATAAAAAAGTATACAGTCATTTAGTTATATTACGGTTTACGCATTATTTAAATCTTCTTATATATAAAAATGAATCGCAAAATGTGTTGGTAAGCGCATAACTCGAGAACGGCTGAACCGATTTCGATAATTCTTTTTTTATTATATTCCTTGAAGTACGAGGATGGTTCTTATGTAGAGAAAACGTAAACATGTACCACGGGCGAAGCCGGGGCGGACCGCTAGTCTATACTATAAAAATGAATCGCAAAATGTGTTGGTAAGCGCATAACTCGAGAACGGTTAATCCGATTTCGTTAATTCTTTTTTTATAATATTCCATGAAGTACGAGGATGGTTCTTATGGAGAGAAAACGTCAACATGTACCACGGGCGAAGCCGGGGCGGACCGCTAGTCTTCTTATATATAAAAATGAATCGCAAAATGTGTTGGTAAGCGCATAACTCGAGAACGGCTGAACCGATTTCGATAATTCTTTTTTTATTATATTCCTTGAAATACGAGGATGGTTCTTATGTAGAGAAAACGTAAACATGTACCACGGGCGAAGCCGGGGCGGACCGCTAGTTTTAAAATATCTATGAATCCCAAAATGTGTTGGTAAGCGCATAACTCGAGAACGACTGAACCGATTTCGTTAACTCTTTTTTTATAATATTCCTTTAAGTACGAGGATGGTTCTTATGGCAAGAAAACGTAAACATGTACCACGTGCGAAGCCGGAGCGTACCTCTAGTATTTAATAGTTATTTATTTATTTATTTATATATTTATATTTTAGGAGAATCTACAGCTGTATTCTTAAAAACTAGTCACATAATATAATAATCACAATAAGCCATTTACAGATTCTCACGACTAGAATAACATTATTAAGTAACAATTACAAATGTGAGCGATTACGCACACGAATCAAATGCCTTCGATTTTACCAATACTATAATTGTAAGTTATAGCCAGATATAACTTATGTAGAATTACCGACTACGGTTCGTTTTATTAAATACATTATATTAATATATTTTATGCAAATTTGTTCTTGATACGCAATTCAAATTCAATCATCATCGTCAATAAAAAAAAAAAACAATTGTAAGCCAGTATTATATTTCCCAAACCCATTAAAGGCTTCATTATAATTTTTCAAATCGGTCCCCCAAAAAGCTTTGCGAAAATCTAATTTAGTTTTGTAACAAAGGCATTGTTACTGAAACAAAAAGTTAAGTAGGGGCAGAGGGCACTACGTCACAACGACGTGAGGTCGATCGATCGAGTGCGTTTGATTTGGGACAGCTACTGGCATGATATAACACTAGCTTGTAACGTACTGGCTTGATATTAAGCTAGTCACTGACGTAGTGGTTTGATGTAAGTTATCAGATAGTCGTGATAAATAAAATATAGACTATTGCACTCGATAAAGATGCAGTTTTTAATTGTAATATAAAATTTAAAATAATTTTGACTTAACTCGTGACATATTTTTTTGGAAAAGTGGTTGGTAATTGATCCACAAAACCCTTACGAAATACTGGAATACTGTCTGTAAAGTAAAAATTATTTTAATAGTTAAAAAGTAGTAGAGACATAGGCTCTACCAATGAATTTCTTGGAAAATATTGGTGCAAAACTAAACTGTACATGAAGGTAAATATATACAAACTTATACGTGTCAGTATATTAATCATAATACGTGAAACGAGTCACTTCACAGAACTATTTCACCTCTCGAAGTTCTTAGCAATAATAAAATTATTAAACATCGTTTAGTAGACTACAACCAAACTTACCAAACCTCTAAGAATTCAATTTGTAACTAAATAAGTTCACGGACTTGTGTTAATTAGAATACTACTTCATAAACTATTTAGACATTATTCATAATAGGTTTCGTTAAATTAATATTTCATATAAAACCAAGAAGCTATTGAAAATTATAATAGTGAGCAATATTGCGAGTCATTCAATGGAATTACAACAATGTACCTATTTATTATGAATACGGTAAAAAGGTGTGCGATCGAAATATACCAGCTACATTTTAATTTATAATTAATTTTTAAGCTGTTTTTCCACATAAAACTTTATAAACGATAAACTTTTAAGGCAGTCAATGACAATTTTCATTTCTTGTATATCAAAATTTCTATTAAAATACTTTTAATTATGAAATACAGTAGTTTATAACTACTAAGAGACAGTCATAAGCTCCTTGCGCATTTCCTATCAATAAAATAAGTGAGTTTCAATCGTCCTATTTAAATCCCACTTACGTAAGAATAAGCAAATGTTGTACTAACTTTTGAATATTTTATTATCTATATTCTTTTTTGTATGTGATTTCGCAGTGCCATAGACAAAATAGGACTCTCTTACAACTAACCCAAGTGTTAAAAATAATCGGTTTAGTCGCTAACCCATTTCAAACGGAGCTTTATCTGCAGATGTAATATTTTGGTCCGCGGCCACTGGTATCAAACAAAATCAATTATTGTCCATTATTAAACCCAGTCTGTTTTAGCAATTTGAATAATGACTTCGTTATTCTGTTTAGATTAGCGTAGTTTATTTAGATTGGCGTGATTAAAATTTAATTATTTTTGTTTTGTTTTTGGGTTGTATCTATGAGCTTAGATTCGAAACTGTTAACCCATTGAGCCCCAAGCGGCCCGATCGGTCCCAGACACAATAGATTTTCTATTGTGTCTGTGGTTCCGGGGCCTGAGTTAATAATGGTGTTTGTTGGTTGTACGTTATAATTTATTATTTACTATTATTTTGTATAATCTATGACCAGGAGGACTACCATGATGTCTTTTAGCAGTATTATAGATTACCAGTGTGTGAAAGTGAAAGTAAAGTGTAAAGTTAAAAATTCATTTATGGGTCAAGGTATACGCTTTTACAACAGAATTCCTCATAATATTAAAGAGTTTAGTAGTTCTAAATTTAAAACGTATATAAAAAATATACTTGTTCAGAGAGCCTATTACAGTATTAAGGAATATATGGACGATAAAAACCCATGGAGGGTTGTCGCGTAAAAACCACAGGACAGTTCTTTGGCATATTATGATAATAATGTTACATATTATGTATTTTGTAAAATAAAATAGTAAAACTGACATGATTAAAAAGAGCAACTATGGAGTTTCTTGCCGGTTCTTCTCCGTAGATACTGCTTTCCGAATCGGTGGTAAATGTGTAACTAATGACGTTTCAAAAGTGCTTCTAGCAGCTAATATTTGCACACCCAATCAATGGGTAGAATGTATTAGCCACATAATATTGTAATTAAAACATCTATAATTTGTAACTACATTCATGCAAATAAATATAATTTGAATTTGAATTTTGAATTTGAATTTAGAAGAAGTCTATTTGAATAAATAAATGTTTGAGTTTGAGTTTTAGTTTGAGTTTGATCGTGCTATACGACCTATTTAGCTTTTATTTTTGCACACTGGAATGAACACGGCTTTAAGACATCATTGTAATCCGTTTACGATGAATAGAATTACAGTCTTGTTATTCTAAACTAGCTTTCCGCACGCGGCTTCGCTCGCTTTTTATAAAATCTAATAATTAATTATATATTTAAACCTTCCTCTTGAATCACTCTATCTATTAATAAAACCGCTTCATAATCCGTTGCGTAGTTTTAAAAATTTAAGCATACATAGGGACATAGGGAAAGAGAAAGCGACTTTGTTTTATACTATATGTAGTGATCTATAGTAAAAACGAGGTTTTTAAGAATAATACGTAAATATTATATCTTTATTTCTTGCGCACTCTCTAGTGTTAACGACTTGAGGGTTCTCATCTTGAGTGTTGCCATTATAATATTTTTATGTTTTATTTTTGTGTGTGGTTTTACAATATTTTTAGATAATTTTAGAACGAAACAGGATAAATAGCATTAATTGTAGGTAATCATTCAGAATCTATAGGTACTTAATATTATTATAAAGCTGAAGAGTTTGTTTGTTTGTTTGAACGCGCTCATCTCAGGAACAACTAGTCCGATTTGAAAAATTATTTGGTAGTAGATAGCCCATTTATCGAGAAAGGCTATAGGACTATAGGCTTATCATCACGCTAAGATCAACTGGAGCGGAGCAACGCGGGTGAAACCGCGGGCTGCAGCTAGTAATTTATATTTATACAAGAAGTGTTGATACATTCGATATAATATCTAAGTAGCCATGACTTCTTAAAAATACGGATAACTGAAGTATAGATTATAATATATTATGTCAACAACGACCATAAAAATATGGTAAAATCCTCGCTTAATAATAGTGCAGTAACAGTCTTATTCTTCTATTAAATAGTAAAAACGAGTACAATAACAATACATTCTGCTTGCTAAAGGAATTTTTTCTTACACGCTGCACGCAGAATTAATCCAATTCTTTTAAACGTGTTAAAATAAATTACATCTCTGTAATTAAAAATTCCGCATAACACTATTTCACACTAGGTACTTGCTTATTTTAATACTAGCTGTGCTCGGTTTTACCCGCATTGCTCTGCTCATGTTGGTCTTAGCGTGATGTTATATAACCTATAGCCTTCCTCGATGAATGGGCTATCTAACACCGAAATAATTTTTCAAATCGGACCAGTATTTCCTGAGATTAGCGCGTTCAAACAAACAAACTCTTAAGCTTTATAATATTAGTATAGATTTTAAACGAATTAACTACAAAGGAAACTTCAAATGTATATTGTATACTATTCCTAATTACTAGAAATTTATAATATTCAGTCTTCATTGACTAGGACAATGAACAAATTGTTCAAATTTGCATACTAAAAAGCTTTAGACCGTAGGATATCTAGTTAATTTATTCCGTGACAAGTCTAAGACTAAAGAAAGGTTGGGAGTGTCTCTATGGACATTTTAAAGAGAAAAAGTTGAATAAATTTGTTTGGTTTTGTCGTGTTCGTGGGAAGCCTAGTTATATTTTAAGCTTTAATAAAGCGAAAGAATGACTGAATTAATTAATAAAAACCTTTTATTAGAGAAAATACCGATAATAATTGGCCTAAGAGCTGAACTAAATTTTTACCGTCTTCTTACAAAACACGGAGTAACAATTACAAACCGGGTAAACTCGTATTCAAACTCAAACTCAAACATTTATTTATTCAATTAGACTTCTTTTAGAAGCACTTTCGAATCGTCATTACATATTTTTAACATTTACCACCGATTCGGAAAGCAGTATCTATGGAGAAGAACCGGCAAGAAACTCCATAGTTGTTCTTTTAAAATCATGTCAATTTTTCAATTCAATTTTACATAATATGTAACTTACATCTAATAACTATTAAAACCATGGTCTAAGTAAAAAACTTATATTAAAACATTTGAGCGTTAAACCATAGACAAGGGCAATTATAGATAAGGATACGTTTAAACCTCTGTACTAAAGTTAAACCATGACTAAATAATCTGGGTTTAAACCAGGACCATGAACTTTTTTGTAATAAGACGGTTACTTTAAGCTTAAAAATGTTACTATTATATTCTTTTGTATGTTTTTAAATAGATAACGACCATTCTTAGTGTAAATGCTAAGGGGCAATTTAAGAAAAAGGTTTTAAAAATATGGTACCATGGTTATTTTGCAGAGTGCAGAGTGTGTAGGTACCTATATAATTTATTATTATCTCGCTATTTGTGTATGTTTAAATATATTATCTTAATAAAAAAAGTTTCTTGTGAAAAAGTATGGGATGTATCTAATATTAGTAAGAAAATAGATTTTACAAAAGAAATTCAAATTTAATAGCGTTAAAATAAATCATATTCTTGGAGCTAATTAATTTTATCATACAGCTGTTTGTTCACGCTTTTAATTAGTTAAAAACACCATAATGGACGCCATAATTAATGAACATTAATCATATAATTAGCTGTCAAAAACGGCGCCATCTTGATTCGAGTAGAGGGAAAAAATTTGTTATTTTTTAAACCGTATTCCCGACGTTCTGTACTTGTCAAATTTATTAAATTTGTCTCTGGTAAAGTCAATTTGCGTTAAGGAAATATCTTCACGGTTTCCCGGTAAATAATATTTGTGAGGATGTCTTTTCTTTCGTGTTTCAATTTCTGGATTAATTTATTACTCGTTCAGTTATGTTTCGTATGATGAAGTCAAGTGCGAATAAGATTTATTTAGAATGTTTTTATTTGCGTTTTTCCAAGAAACAATATCATTTTATTAATACGCTGTGGGTCGTCTCAAACGTGTTTAAGTGTTCTCTCCACATATAGCGATGCTGAATTATATTATATTTTATCGCAGTGGACCGCGGATGAAAGTCTTTAGAATGTCAAGGTGGAATTTCGATTAATTTTAATACTTAGTAGTTTAGATTTAGATTTAGTTAAACAGAAAAATAAAAGCTACAATAAAAACCGATACATTTATTACATTTTGGACTGAATTTTGAACTAAGCATCGGGATGATTACATAAGAAATATGTAATACTTACATAACTAGTGATTGACGAAACAAATATGAATGCAATTATCAAACCAGTATATCTTTATATAATACTTACAAGAAAACGATGCTCTGAAGAATCACAGTTTTCTGAAATAACCCCACATTTGAAATTCCAACAGTGCACTATATTTTGTTCGTAATGAAACTAATGCCACAGATAATATAATACTATACTAGTATTAATAATTTCCTCCATGAAGTAAATGCAAGCCAAAGATAACAGACAATCAAACATATAATTACGTAGAAATACATGCACATACATAATTACAGATACAAATGCATTTCATAAAGTGCTTTTAAATAATAACGTACCTATTATTAGTAGAGTAATTCTAATCTATACTAACATTATAAAGCTGAAGAGTTTGTTTGTTTGAACGCGCTAATCTCAGGAAAAAGTGGTCAGATTTGAACAATTCTTTCGGTGTTATAGATAGCCCATTTATCGAGGAAGGCTATAGGCTATATATCATTTCGCTAAGACCAACAGGAGCGGAGCACTGCGGGTAAAACCACGGAGCACAGCTAGTAATTGATATGTCCTTGCTGATTATTATTGTTTGATATGAATGCAATTATAATCAATATGTATTTTCATAAAAAACTATACGATTCCTGTAATTTAAAGATCCTCTGAAGTGATATTAGTAATAATGAATATTGCTCTATATCTGTAATAACCCCACTATATTGTGTAATGAAATGATATGAAATCATCTCATGTATATAACTGTATAATGTATATCACTACATAGTATTAAACAAAGTCGCTTTCTCTGTCCCTATATCCCTATGTATGCTTAAATCTTTCAAACTACGCAACGGATTTTGATGCGGTTTTTTTAAATAGATAGAGTGATTCAAGAGGAAGGTTTTAGCATATAATTTATTAGGTTTTAGATAAAGCGGGCGAAAAGCTAGTACATAATATTATATCCTTGCATAGCTATTTTTAATTGCATTATTTATAACCGGTTGCTATTTTTAAACATTAGATATGTTCTATTTAGTTTATCGCTAAGTTAAACTTACAAATAAAAGGTAAAAAGTGCAAAATAGGTCGCCATTTTTTTATCAGCAATTAATCTAACTAGATAATGTTGCATTAAACAGGAATTTGTTTTAAACACCCCTCTAATTCACCTTAAAACACCGATTTATAGATTTTTGTTAGTCAGTTAATTAAATGACAACATATTAATCTCAATTATCACGTAATCATCAAAGTTAGTGATATCAATTATCTACCAAGTGTAATCAATAAATCTCACGCATAGTTGGAAACAGAATTAGCGAGTAACGCCAAGTGCTCTTGTGGTATTAAAAGTTTACGGCATAGAGATGAAGAGAAAATATGATTTTTGCTGGTTAAAATTAATGTACTTAGGCTTTTACAGGCAATCATTACAAGGACCACCAATTTAATTCATGTTTTATGAATAATAGATGAAAATATGATTTGAATTGTTCGCATCGGGACGATTTTATGGTATTACTAGGTTTTCGCTCGCTAAAAACTATTCTATGTGTATAATCTAATTTACTCTCTACGTGTGTGCCAAATTTCAACAAAATCGGTTAAGCATTTTTTGCGTGATGGAGTAACAAACAAACAAACATACTAACTTTCGCATTTATAATATTAGTAGGATTGAAGCTGGATATTATTTAGCAGGACAGAGAGTAACATAAAATACGTAAAACATATCATTCCCTGATACTATAGGCTATAGGCATATATAGTATCACAAGGTTATAGCATCGCTTCCAGTGGGAAAAGGACCTTACTCGCGAAACTCAATTACGGCCAATCAACTGCGATAGAACCTCCATTTACTTCGACAAATTGATATTATAAGTCACTTAGGGGCTAGGTATTATACCCTGTGTTCTAGATGTTTCACATATCGCTTTTAAAGCTCATATTTTAAGGGTTTATTTATTTACTATAGCTGTGCCTCGCGGTTTCACCCGCATTGCTCAGCTCCTGTTGGCCTTAGCGTGATGGTATATAGCCTTATAGCCTTCCTCCATAAATGGGCTATCTAACACCGAAATAATTTTTCAAATCGGACCTGTTCCTGAGATTAGCGCGTTCAAACAAACAATCAAACTCTTCAGCTTTATAATATAAAGTTTAGATGGGTATGTATAATTTAGATCTTTTAAATGAATTCCCAAGGATATTGATATTTTAACATGTCGTTCACTCCTAAAATAATAAGTACCTACGCTATTTATTATGGACTCATTAAGGTTTTTATTTATAAAATATTTTTTTGTTTTATTGGTAAGAAAAAGGTACTAAAATAAATTTTAGTTATGAAACCATGTATGATTTTAAAATAGCAATTTTTTACTTTAAAATTACATAAATGTATATAGTAGTAATTAAGATAGTTCATTAAACATGGTATTTACACGGACTAAAATAATACTTAGATGAAATAAAAAGAAATATTTATAAAACAAGCCAGGTGTCAGCCGTTTCGTTGTATAATAATTAATTTCTCATCAACATAAAAGCGTTTTGATGAATTTGATCAAAACCTAATTTATGAAAAGTAATTTTACATTTAAATGTTAGACTTTTGACAAATTTTAAACGTGATTTAATGACACCCTTTAAATAATAAGTGACACATGTATACATCTTCTATACATAAGGTAGGTGTGTCAATTAACGCCCTCTGTTAAATAACGCCCGAACTTCAAAAAACCCACTTATATTCAATAAACCCGCATCGTACCTCACGCACACATGAATTGCACCAATAGGAACGCGCCTAGCGCGGTTGCGTAAGTCTGGAGTCGCCATCTTTGCCAGTAGCAGCTTTCGTTTCAAGAGCGTTAGAAGTGCACCGGCTGTTATTAAAAATTTCTTCTAACGAAACTATAAGTTTTCAGTTGTTTTTGAGTTATTTCTTGGATTATTTTATACTTTGGCAGTAGTATACATAACTACACTTCATATTCTGTAAATATTTTCAAAATGATTTACTTAATTACTTCAAAATTTAAAAAAAATGTCAATAACGCCCAGTCGCGTAATAACGCCCAGTAAACGGACCTTGGGGCGTTAAATTAGTTTTTTTTTTGTTTAAAGTATGGTAGAAGATTACTAATGTTAACGTTGATTAGTTAAACTAAAATAAAAATGTATAAAATCGTTACAACTAGAAGAAACAAGTCACTTTATGTGTGTTACGAATTTTATAGTTTTAATACTAAATTTTCTTTCTTGAGCTTCATTTATTTTAAATAAAGAAATTTTATAACGTGCTTTTTATATTTTACTTAGCAGAAATTCTATAAGAACGTGTTTTAGGCATACACAATTTTCTTTCATAAACGGGCGCTATTTAACACAGTATTTCTATAAACGCCCAAGAAAAGGTTTTTAAAAAGATGTCTTTATGTCATGAAACATAAATAGTTTCACGTTTTAATTGGTATTTTTCGGTTTAGAAAAAAATATCAAACCTACTTGTCGTCTGTTTATGTGCTTTAAAGTAGTTTTAATAAATAAAAAATTAGATTTTTGTTAGGTGGGCGTTAATTACCTCTTCTACCTTATAATAAAATCGTAGGAAAGTCAAAACTGTACATTGAATATTTTTTTAAAAGAATACTTGATCCATGATCTATAATCGATATAGAAGCCAAAAATATAGTTTTTAGAATTTTTGTCTGTTTGTCTGTTTGTCTGTTTGTCTGTATGAATTTCCGAGCTAATCTCAGAAAGTACTGCATAGATTTACTTCAAATTTTGCATGAATATTCCTAAGAGGTCGGGTGAGGATAGTTTAAACATATTATCATGATATCACCTTCGGGGGAGGAGCTGTGAACCTTTATTTTTCTTACCTATTCTGTGTACTACGACAGCGTACAATCTAAAGACTCATGTTTAAATGTTGGTTTCGAGTAAGCCATGCTATTATCTAGCTTTACAAAATAAAAACTATGCCATTTACGTAATTTGGGCAGAGAAACAGTTTAATGAATTTAGTAGTATAAAGACAAATTAGAAACAGCGCCATCTATGAAATGTTATAAAAATCAAATCAATGTACATGTTAACTATTGGAAATTAATAATCAAATGACGCATATATAAATTTTGTTTGACAATATTAACTAAAATTTGTATTGACACTACAAAAATTATGCCATTTAAGTAACTTGGGAAGAGAAACATAGTTTAAAAAAGGAAGTTGTATAATGTTAATTTTGTAACAGCGCCATCTATGAGATTTCATTAAAATCAAATAAATATACACATAGAAATTATATTACGATTTTATACAAAAATACAGTATATTTATTAGGCCACCTAATATTACTAAGCAATAATTTCTTCTAGGCAACCGGGGCAAAAGGTAATCAGCTCGATAAAATTAAATTGTTTGTTGTTAGTTATTTGTAATCTTATTAATTGTAATGTGCATTTTTTGCATAAAAGTTTTAATGTAATACTCAGTTTTGACAATTGCAAGTTCCAACAAAACCCTCATAAATCATAATCTTGATCAGATTTGAGCAAGATAATTTGAAAAATATGCCGTGTATATTATAAATCATAATCTTGATCAGATTTGAGCAAGATAATTTGAAAAATATGCCGTGTATATTGTATTATAGAAAAGGTAAGTTTTTGATAGTTATCATTTCTACATCAATTACATGTCGTTAGTACGAAATAAACATTGACTTTTGTTCAGTATTTATTATCTGTATGATTATTGCTTGGTAATTATTAATATATTTTCATGTTGCCAAATTAATTATTAACATAAGTGTGATATGAAACTAGCTGGATTTTTTTTACACACCCACAGCTATATTCTATTATAAATCATAATAATATTTTATCACCATATAAAAATGTTTCCTTTTATCTAACTAGATGGCGTTAGTATCGAATTAGAATTATAGAATCACGCTATCGTTTCGTTCGCAAAAGGTGATATTATAAAGACCGATCGAGCCGCTTCTACTTACGGAAACGCAAGTAAAACCTACGTTATCTGTCAGTTGAATCATTGAATGCTCATTGCTCAGTCGAATTTAACATTACTTCACTAAATTTTTACCGTGGGAAAACTATCCAAAGTCAATTTTCCACGCGGACGAAGTCGCGGGCACAGCTAGTTAATATTATAAAGCTGAAGAGTTTGTTTGTTTGAACGCGCTAATCTCAGGAACTATTGTCTGATTTGAAAAATTATTTCGGTGTTAGATAGCCCATTTATTGAAGAAGGTTATAGGCTATCTATCATTACACAGCTAGTGTAACATGTTTCAGCAAATAAAAGATTATTTATTTATGTATTTGTTAATTCAAACATCCTACTGGGATTAAAATATGATAATCTCTACTCAATGGAACAATAGCACAGAAATTACATTTTGGCAGTCCCTGTGGACTGCCAAAATGTAATCCAGTTAGATATAAATACTAGATTTTTAACGCGAATTCATCCGCGGGTGAAACTACTAATAAATTAAACTATCGTCTGATAGATTTAAGTTGTTAAATTATGCATCACATAATTTCAAATAAAAATCAAACGTATTTAAATCCACTAAACAGCGTATCAAGATAACGTACTTCGATTGTTTTTTTTTTATTGTTTTAGTTCAACAATAGACTAAAAACAAAAACATATTGATATTTAATCAGTAACAAAGGCTTAATTCCCTGTATTGTAAATCCTGTCACGTAGCGCCTGACCAGGCAGATCGGTTACATTCAGTTGGCGTAGCGCTACGCAGTGCTACGGCGTAGCTGTAGAGTTCATTTTATTAATTATTAACTGGAGCACGTTTATACGCATAGAACAGAGATAAAAAGTAGCCTATGTGTTGATTCAGACTATAATCTATCTATCTATTTTTTGCGTGAAAGAGTAACAAACATCCTCACAAACTTTCACGTTTATAAACGAATCCGCAGACAGAATCTAGTATTCTTATAGCTTATGTGTTATCCTGATGTATAACCTAGTTATTGAAAAAGTTTCATCAAAATCCGTCCAATAGTTTTTTCGCAAAAGTGTAACAGCCTTACATACATTCATCCTCACAAACATTCGCATTTATAATATATATTAGTAGGACTAGTAGGATAAGTACGATTCTTCTATCTTACAGAACATGTCACATTATTTCACCAAGTAAAATTTTCACTCAACATATAGTTCACTCAAACTCAAACATTTATTTATTCAATTCTTCTAGAAGCACTTTTGAATCATCATAACAGTTTTAACATTTATCACCGATTCGGAAAGCAGTATCTATGGAGAAGAACCGGCAAAAACCCCATAGTTTAAAATCATGTTATTACATTTTAATTTTACATAAAATACAAAACAGCTAGAAGTTTTCAAATATAACTCATCATATTGTAAAGTCGGTAAGAACCATAAAACGGTAAGGGGTTGTAAACATTTAATGTGCTAAGATTTACTTGAACCATTATATTATACAAGTATTATATATTTTACGATCGTCTGTTAGAATTGTTGACAGATATTAAGTTTACAATCGAGTTAACGATTTCTCTATTAATATGTGCTATAACTCTTTTAATGAATGAACAATATGTGAGGTATGTTTGTTGCTCTTTCACGCAAATACTACTGAGCAGATTACCATGAAATTTAGCACACATATAGAGGGTAGCTTGGATAGGTTTTAGGGTAGGTTTTATCCCGGAAATGACTCGGGGGCGTTTCATGTAACATTTTTTGAGATTTCTCGTTTTATTTTTAAAAAGTTATTATTGTCATTTTACTCATGAGGTAAAGTACTTTCAATATCAGTTGAAAGTTTTTTTTATATCTGTAATAGTTACGGAATAATTGCCTGTGCACAATTAACGATTACACCCTGTATATGTTACAGAACCTAGTAGTTCTTTAAAATCCCACAAAACGAATATCTCATTTAAGTTGGAACATACAGACAGACAAAAACCCATAATAAGTGCTTTATCATATTACATCCCATATTTATATGAAAAAGCTCTTTGTATTCGAAAAAAGCTATTTATTATTTTAACACAAACGTACACTTCGACTATAGATAAAGATATACAGATTTATTTATACCACTCGTACTAGCCGTGTATTTTACGAGTGCCTGCCCTACTTGTGAAGCAATATCCAATCAATATTGTACCACGAATACTCGGGATTTTTTAGGTCATTGGAAATTGAGTGCATTTTATATTGCTTTGAAATTATTGTGGTATTTTAGACAATTGGAAAAGGATAAGAAGTGTATTGTTATGTACCTCTTAAATGGATGGATCGATTTGAATGATTTTTTATATTTGCAAGTCGAACGAGTTTTACAAGTTTTTCGTGTGTTTGTCTGTCAATGACAATGTAGATCCCAAACGAATGAACTGTTAAGATAGTGTCTTTTCTAATATAGATCTTATCTGTGGAGTTGATTTGAAAAACTTATATTCTATATTAAGTATGAATCAATTGTTAACTAACTTATAAACAAGATATTTTGAGACCGACCGAAAAGTCCGACACGCACTTGGCCGGTTTTTGTGTATTATGTGTGTTATATTGTTTGCCCTTTTTATCTTTTATTACTCTGCCTTGTTTGTAAAGTTTTGCATAACACAAAAGGAAAGTAATCACAAATATCCAAATAGTCCGAGCTTTAAGCACTGATCCCTTAAGCTGGGCCCTAAAGTTCGCAGCCTAAAGGGTCTCAAGGAATATAATCCCTACGTTTAAGGACAAATTTAAATGCAGGGTCTTGTAAGAAAAAACGTTATTGTTATAAGCACAATATTAATTTTTTAAAAACTTTGTAACCACAATTCTGACAAATAAATAATATTCATTTCATTTTTTTTCATTTCATTTCACAAATAATTAATATACAGATTATTTTAAACTTTAGGCCCCCAGCTTTGTTAGCGTTGACTTAGGAAATTATATACTAAAACCTTTATTAAGAATCACACTATCCATTGGTGAAAACAAAATGAAAAGCGGTGCAGTATTTTTGAGTTTATTTCGAATCATACTTTGTTTTATTATGCGTAGTGATGCCACTTTCTTTTTAAATGTCTTGCTGTTAGCTAATATGCTATAATAATTTATCAATGTAGAGAACTAATGAGCTTTTTTTGCACGAAAGATACTATAAACATGTATATCTATCATCACAATAATATTAATAGGATTTGAGGCATATAAACTACTAAAAATAAATAAATAAGAAATAAGCAAAATAATTTTATTTTAAACTAGCTGTGTCCTATGGTTTTACCCGCAGTGCTCCGCTCCTGTTGGTCTTAGCGTGATGATATAATATAGCCTATACTAATATTATAAAGCTGAAGAGTTTGTTTGTTTGAACGCGCTAATCTCGGGAACTACTGGTCCGATTTGAAAAATTCTTTCGGTGTTAGATAGCTCATTTATCGAGGAAGGCTATAGGCTATATATCATCACGCTACTACCAACAGGAGTGGAGCCACGGGGGTGAAACCGCGCGGAGCAGCTAGTCATACAATAAAGAAGAAATTTTGTCTAGACATTTACTATTTCTTGTTACACCTTATCATGTTTATCATGGATCATAATGTAATTATTAGCACCACATTTTTACGAGCGTGACAATGTACAAGTCACGCAAGGTGTTGAAACATAGAAATATATTGTTTTTGACACGAATGCTGAGAATATTAATAGCTTTCCACCCGCGGCTTCACCCGTTCAGTCAAAGCTAGTATAGTATTATATTTAGAAATTCAAGATTTTTAACGGATTTTAAACGCGATTTATTCATTATAAGAATATTTTCCCGACGTTCCCACACTTTGCAGCGAGCAGACAGTCCCCCCGTGTCTCCCCGTGACCACGTCGGAAAATAATATAATGGATAAATCGCGTTTAAAATTCGTTAAAAATCTTTAATTACTTAATGTATAATAGGTACTCGCGATAAATCAAACACTAGAAAATACTAGTATTATATTATCTATGGTCAAACGAAATTCCCATGGAATGAGATTTTTCACCGTAAAATAGCTTCACTATCTAGCCTCATACTTATATACAGATACTAGATTTCCGCCCGCGGCTTCGCCCGCGTTTTCAAAGGAAAACCCGCATAGTTCCCGTTCCCGTGGGATTTCTGGGATAAAAACTATCCTATGTGTTAATCCAAGTTACCCTCTATATGTGTGCTAAATTTCATTGTAATCGGTTCAGTAGTTTTTACGTGAAAGAGTAACAAACATCCATACATCCATACATCCATACTTACAAACTTTCGCCTTTATAATAGTATTAAGATTAAGATAGATCAACAAAATTGCTCCGTTGCTACGTGAAAGACAGACAAACAAACACACTTATATAATACTAGCGGTTCGCCCCGGCTTCGCCCGTGGTACCTACATGTTTACGTTTTTTTTCATAAAAACTATCCTATCTCTCAAGTTGGATCGAACTGCACATGGTGTGCGAATTTTATTATAATCGGTTAAGTGGTTTAGGAGTCCATTGAGGACAAACATTGTGACACGAGATTTATATATATTAAGATAAAAATGAATCTCAAAATGTGTTGGTAAGCGCATAACTCGAGAACGGCTGAACCGATTTTGTTAATTTTTTTTTTTTATAATATGGAGAGATAACGTAAACATGTACCACGGAAGAAGCCGGGGCGGACCGCTAGTTTATAATAAGAAACACGGATTATTTTCAACGTCTCTTAAAATTTAATAATTGAAACAAATATGAGCTTATGGCCGGAGGTTATGATGATGAATTTATTTTTATGAGAAAATTATCTTGTGTGTCTTTATAAATGTGTAAAGTTGTTCATTTGTTGTTTGATATATTCGTAGATTCCCCCAACAAGCTCCGCAAAACTTTTAATTCAATTTTTAAGGAATAGGATAGATTAAGTACATAATATATAATCATTGGTTTTCTTTTTTTTTTGTACTTCACTAATTGTTTAAATAAAAAAAAATCAAAAATTGTTTTGTGTAATTGTATACTTTAAAACTTATTTTTCGCATGCTGTGTTTACCTATAAGTGTTTTTTTACATTGATCTTATAATTGTGTATGTGAATTTTGATATTTTATATGTAATGTAAACAAACGTTGGTAGACCAAAATAAATAAATAAATTTGTGACACTGATAAAAACATGATTAAAGTGGTATTAGTGCGATCTATCGAGTTTAGAAAAGTTTCTAATGACATAAGTTTCTGTAGAAAATTGTACTTTAGAACCTGGATCATATTTTATAGAACTTAGTTTTAGCACCTGGATTATAATTTACTAGCTTACCGCCCGCGGCTTCGCCCGCTTTGTCTAAAACCTAATAAATTATATACTAAAACCTTCCTCTTGAATCACTCTATCTATTAAAAAAAACCGCATCAAAATCCGTTGCGTAGTTTTAAAGATTTAAGCATAGATACAAAGGGACATAGGGAAATAGGGACAGAGAAAGCGACTTTGTTTTATACTATGTAGTGATAGAGCAACTTAAAACGAAAACAAGAAAATACTCAAATAAAAACCCCCCGTCGAGGAAAAGTAGTGTCGTATCTATTTCGTTATATTTATTTTATTGTACGTAAAATAAAATAACGAAAGGAAACAATTAATAATAGAAATATGCTCGTAGTTGTCTCTGAGATCAGAAGCAACGAATAGTACATAATAAATAAATTATTAGTAACGACATCTAATTTAATGAAAGAAATGAAAGAAAGAAACATTTATTTGTTACTAGCTTCCGCCCGTGACTCCGTCCGCGCGGAAAAATTAAGAAAAATTAAGATTTATTTTTTTTCTACGTATTTTTCCAGGATAAAAAGTATCCCATTTTATGCCCAGGGTAATAAGGTATAATTACACCAAGTTTCATCGAAATCGAACCGTTAGTTTTCATGTGATGCCTGAACATACAGACAGACAGACAGACAAAAATTTTTTTAATCACATATTTGGGTTTGGTATCGATCCAGTAACACCCCTGCTATTAATTTTTTCAATATTTTCAATGTACAGAATTGACCCTTCTACTTATATTTATATTGTGGGGGCAAGTATCTCGCCTCGCAGCGGTGTTGTGAATAACTCCGGCTGAGTGGCCAGACGGCCGGAGCCTAGGGCGACTGAGTGAGGAACCTACGGACTATCCGAGCGTTGTCCAGCAGGACTGCCCGCTGTATCCCCACTGTGTGGGCTTCACCGGTGAATCCAACCTCCTTAAATATTGTTTTAAGGAAGTAGGAACCAGCCCATTGGTGGACACATTTATATTATTATTATTTGATATTATTTAATGACAATAGTTATGATAATATTATGTTAAAAACTGAAAACGTTAACAAAGATAAATTAACATTCTTATTTTGCAGATGTCGCTTTATAATCACGAAAGATTTTTTTTATAAAATACTAGATTTTCGACCTATGTGTTATTCTGGGTCTTTAGGTAGCTACCTTCATACCAAATTTCATTGTAATCGGTTGAGTAGTATCTACGTGAAAGAGTAACAAACATCCATTCTTACTTTTCACATTTACAATATTATTAGTAGGAATTGTTAATAAAAACTACAACTAGAGGAAATCAAATTAATTATTTAGTTACCTTATTACAAACTAACTCAATACATTAGAATAAATTACTATAAATAGTACCTAAATAAGAAAAACAATCTTCTATTAAACTATCGACGTATATTTCGCGCCATGTTATATAATGCGTGACAAGCGCTACGACATCTGTATCCGACAGCCAAGACTATCCTATTTGTTTCTATTTTTATTGTATTTTAAAATAGAGGAAATTGCTGTTTATTTCTAGCATAAATAGTTTAAGTTTAACAGGTAATAAGTATTAGTACTTATTTCACGTTAGCGTGATGGCAGTTTCATTAATTTAACACTAGCTTTCCACCCGCGGCTTCGCCCGCGTTTTCAAAGAAAAACCCGCATAGATTCCGTTCTCGTGGGATTTCCGGGATAAAACCTATCCTATGTGTTAATAGAAGTTACCCTCTATATGTGTGCTAAATTTCATTGTAATCGGTTCAGTAGTATTTGCGTGAAAGTATCACAAACTTCAAACTAAATAATCATATCGTTTCATTTAGTTTGAAGCGATACTGTAGGCACCTGTAGGTTATTTACAAACACATTCCTTGCTACACATCGCACATTATTGGTGCATAAGCACCCTAAAGCCTGTATAATGTATATAGTACCTTCTAAAAGATATACGGTGATAAAAATGTATCTACCAAGGAGCGGAAAATTTTATACGCATACTTAAGGAAATGAATTTTCGTAATGGTTAGGTATACCCATAGATTACAAGAAAAAGCTGAACATTTATAGGTAGCTGCTTATAAATGAAATGTGTTTGAAAGTCAAAGCTTTTATATACTTACATTAAAAAGGGATATAGTGTATTAATTATTTGCTTGTTTAGGAAAACTTACAAAACATTTTGAGTTTTGATTTAATTCAATTAATTAAATATAAGTAAGTAATAAGCCGTAAAAATGGCAATAGAACACTGAACAGTGGTATTTCATGTGATTTTAAGTTTGTAAGTTATTTCACTCTTATCTCAAAAAAAGATTAAGCGATTTTAGTGCAGTTTTGATAAGCGTAAGTGTTGTGATAATGTTAAGTATAATCTAAGATTGTTAAGTTTATAATTTTTATTAATAAGTATCTTTTAAGAACTTTATTTCCATAAATATAAAAATGTTATCCACGTAAACGAAGTCTCCGTTTTACCAGCATAGAAATTGACGTCAAAATAAAACCAAAAAAGATTTTTCTTGTATCAAAAATATTTGTATTATATCGAGTGGGATGTGTTCTCGTAAATATTTAAGATTGTTCCATCCACGTATCGATGATATATATTTTGATATTTTCATATTGTAATATGCGGGTATCGAATGTGTTTCATCGCGATACGTGCAGATAGAATAAAAAAGTCGAATTTGTATTTGGTCATAATAAAATAAGATTTGAGAAAATACAGGAACCTTTGAAGGTACTAGCTGATTAGGTAAATGTTGTTTTGTCAGATAATACTTATCAGGTATGGAAAATAGTTTATAAACCATTTTGAAAACTACCTTTCCGTGGATAGGATACGAGAATCATATCTATACTTAAATATTATAAAGCTGAAGAGTTTGTTTGTTTGTTTGTTTGAACGCGCTAATCTCAGGAACTACTGGTCCGATTTGAAAAGTTCTTTCGGTGTTAGAAAGCCCATTTATCGAGGAAGGCTGATACCTACTGAATAAACATAAAATTTTATACAAATCGATCTAGCTGTTTCCGTGGAGTATGGCAACTAACACTAGGACAAGATAATCTAAAACATATTGTAAAAACTTCATCGTCTATCTATTCGCAACAAACCCAATTAAGTACTAAACCGATTTTCATTTTGTTTTCATAAATGGAAAGCGTAATTCTCAAAGAAGATTTTAATGTTTATATTGTTAACCCTACAGTAGTCGCTTGGTCTACACGTGTAATCCAGTGATACAAAATACAAAAAAAAAATATATTTGCAGGTAAAAACAGAGTTATTTAGATAATTATGGACAACAGACGAAAGAGACTGATCGGCACACCTAATGGCGCATCCACACATGCCATGCAAATGCCAAGCACATGAAATTCAAATGCCATGCAAATGCCATGCAAATGCCATGCAAATGCCACGCAAATGCCACGCAAATTACACGCAAATGCCACGCAAATGCCACGCAAATGCCACACAAATGCCACCCAAATGCCATGCAAATGCCACGCAAATGCCACGCAAATGCCATGCAAATGCCGGCGGCACGCGCGACTTTTGGTTGCCGGCGGCAGTTGGCTTGCGGTTTCGATACGGAGTGGTAGTGTTATCGTATTCATATATTATAACATAATTTAATAAAAGTAAATAATGAAATGACAGAATTTAACTGAGATGATAGTGCAGTACTTTTATTAATAGAAAAGTATCAAGAAAATGAACCATTGTATAAAGCTTCTATTTCAATTAGCATAGAATTAATTACGGAGGAAGATAAAAGAGTATCTAATTGATAGTGTTAAGTGACTTCTAGCGACTTTAAAAATTTATTTCTTAAGGGAATTGAGTGCTTTGAGATTAATTAATTAAATTTGCAAGGGCGAGCTACGCCCTTGCAAAGTGACAAAACATGTAAATCCCGGTGCGAATTTGAAACGTGAAACGAGTGGAATATGAATTCATCTCAGGATTATATTTGTTAACTGTTTCGTGGTTAGCGATGCATTAATTCGCTTTATACGAATCATGTTTATTTTATAACAACGCCCTGTGGATTATAACTTGCGGATACAAAATAACGATAAAAAAACATTAGTGAATTCCAAACATACTTATATTTATTGTCAGAACTAGACAAATTTAAGTGACCCACTCAAATTAAACACGGTAGGTATTCCGTATTTTAATAAATAAAAATTAAATTCGACTCTCCGCGGTTTCACCCGTCTTAGCGTGATGATATAATATAGTCTATATAGCGTGAAGATGTATAGCCTATAGCCTTCCTCGATGAATGGGCTATCTAACACCGAAATAATTTTTCAAATCGGACCAGTAGTTCCTGAGATTAACGCGTTCAAACAAACAAACAAACTCTTCAGCTTTATAATATTAGTATAGATACTTAATCATAATCGAAGCGGGGACAAATCCATTAATTACCTAATCATTAAAATCCGTTTAACGGTTTTTTATTTATAAGTAGTATAACTGATTCCATTACTTTCCTATAAGTAACTATATAGATATTACTATAATTATTTTAAATATTGAAGACTTTTGAGATTGTAGTTCACAATTTTTTTTTTAACTATCAAGACATGTATCTTAGTCTCGTCGTGAACACGCTGTAAAGTGTTCAGTACATTCGGTTAATTAAGAAAATTAATAAATCTATACTTAATATTATAAACCTCAAGACTTTGTTTATTTGAACGCGCTAATCTCAGGAACTACTGGACCGATTTGAAAAATTATTTCGGTTTTAGATAGCCCATTCATCGAGGAAGGCCATACGTCATCACGCTAAGACCAACAGGAGCGGAGCAACGCGGGTGAAACCGCGGAGCGCAGCCAGTCACATATAAGATCCGTTATAAAGTATTTAATTTCTAAAATATGTATTGTTAGACGTAACTTTTGATTTAATAATTTTGTGGATGAATAGTTGTCACTATTTCCTGTCAAAACATGTTTAGCTATCGAAAACTATAAATTGCCACTATTTGACTCGTGGCGCATTCGTACGAATCGTGCCTAGGGGCTCGGACGTTGTTTATACGTTTGACCCAACTACCCTCACTTTGCTAATAGTCGTTGACTTGCTGCGATTTGTTATCAACTACCTGTATCAATTAAGTAGCTGTGTAGAATCGCAGTACATTCTTATTACATTTAAACTAATATTTAACCCGGTCTCGCGTTTAACTATCAAGAAAATGCTATTCTTATTTACAAACGCTACACTTTGTTCCAGAATTTATCGAGTTGAATTATTTATTTAAACCCTCGGAAGCGAATAGAATCACTACAGTATCTGTCTGTCACTGAATCCCAAGAGTAAGTCTGTAAGTAAAGAGATAGAAAAACAAAGTTTAAATGTAACAAGTAAATACTTTGTTTTATTGAAAGAATACGCATTTCTCTGGAATACCATTATATTTTGTGCTATTTAATGGTGGAAATTTTAGCCAATGTAAAAAGAGGAATGCTTAAATCTTTCATTATTATTTTGTTTTACTTGTTCACATCACTATATTTGATACTAGCTTTCCGTCTGCGGCTTCGCCCGCGTTTTCAAAGCAAAACGCGCATAGTTCCCGTTCCCGTGGGATTTCCTGGATAAAACCTAGCCTATGTTGCTCAGTGAAGATGCAGCTTTCTAATGGTGAAAGAATTTTTGAAATTGGTCCAGTAGCTTATGCGTGAAAACCATACATACATACATAATTACAAACCTTTCCTCTTTATAAAATTAGTATAGAAAACATATCGTGAAGAACCCGGTTGCGTTGTTCTATCTATACTATTAGTTTAAGTATATTTACATAAAGATAATAATACCAAATTTCGCATATTATATTACTTTAATGAGACATATTTTAAACGGTAAGTATACTCAGGCAATTTTAACTTATATTAAGCTCTACCATCTACGAAATATTACTATAATATTATTATCATAACATTTTGAGTATATAATACTAGCTGCGCTTCACGGTTTCACCCGCGTGGCTCCGCTCCTGTTGGTCTTAGCGTAATGATGTAGTCTATAATAGCCTTCTTCGATAAATGGGCTATCTAACACCGAAATAATTTTTCAAATCGGACTAGTAGTTCCTGAGATGAGCGCGTTCAAACAGACAAACTCTTCAGCTTTATAATATTTTAAGTAATAAGTATAGATTATTAAATATTTCATTACCTACATACCTAGATAACATTCGTCATACATGCACCCACAACCCTCATAAGCCTTCGTTATCACAAGCTTAGTAAAGTAATCCATTAATACCTACAGTACTGACAAATGTAAAACTTTTCAATATTTTGACAATTCGAGTGACCTATGTCAATGTATTAGAATTATTATTATCATCGAATGAATAAAGAAGAAAACAGAAACTAAAGAATAAAAACTATATTAGTTTAACGTGTTAAAATATGCTTAGTTTAGAAAAATAAACATCAATGGTTAATATTCTATTTCATAATTTTTAAATAAGTTGTAACGGGGAGTTCGAACCATATATTTATTTATACATAGATTAAATCACTAAGCCGCCAATTATAGAGGCCAATTTTTGACAAAAATAAGTTGATAGAAATGAAAGAAAGAGCTAAATATGTACGTCAAGAAAAGAAGGCATGTAAAATAGGAGAGATTAAAATTATGTGAGTACATTATCTGCCTTTATTAATTTACATAATATAATATAGAACTTGAAATATAATAAGTACTATGTTACTTATACAAGTAATAAGTTCATAAATCTATACTAATATTGTAAAGCTGAAGAGTTTGTTTGTTTGTTTGAACGCGCTAATCTCAGATACTACTGGCACAGAGTATATAATAGTATTACAGTATATTATTATTAGTCTGTGGTACTACGTACTACTGGTCCGATTTGAAAAATTCTTTCGGTGTTAGATAGCCTATTTATCGAGGAAGGCACTATCATCACTCTAAGACCAACAGGAGTGGAGCAATGCGGGTAAAACCGCGGGGCACAGCTAGTAAATAATATTTTACGTCTTGATAAAGACAACGAGAAAGTTGTTCCGTGTTTAAATCGTTCAATTTTGTTTATATTTCATGTTTAGGTATTAGTAGCAGAATCTAATCGATGCTCTAAGGAAATGCCTGGGTATAATATGTGTATGTAGTACAATACAAAAGTGGTATTTTATTGTACAAAGCGAAGTATTTTAGGTGAATATTTATTGAATTTTTGCTTTTGAGACACAAAAATCCTTTGACCAAAGACAATGTTGAAAGAAAAGAACTGAACCTGAAAGAAATGCGTTTTATTGCGTCGTAAGTTGGAAATAAAATTTATTTTCGTAGCTTTAAAACAATAAAAAGGCCCATATAATATCATAAATTGCTTTAAATGTGAGATTATTTTTAATTTTTTTCTTCTCAAGCTCAAATATGTTAGCAGTTAGATGTTAAAGTGATTGATCTTTTTGTGTATTTTTTATATTGAGACTAGCAAACCGGGCGAACTCCGTTTCGCCACCAGAGACACCTTTTCTTTGCTATAAACCTCACGGAGCCCGAGACCTTTCCAACGAATGCAAAACCGTGGAAATCGGTTCGTGCATTCTGGAGTTATAGCGTCAGGAAGGAAAACCCGACTTATTTTTATATAGTAAAAAAGATATTCCAATATTTATACACATTTTATTGTTATTACTAAGAATTAAAGTTTCTATA
This sequence comes from Colias nastes, assembly GCA_907164665.1. NCBI lineage: Eukaryota > Metazoa > Arthropoda > Insecta > Lepidoptera > Pieridae > Colias > Colias nastes. The sequence goes on from CAJQZM010033590.1 coordinate 59,428, forward strand.
TTTTATACTAGTTGATCTTTAGAACTACGTATAAAATCTCTTCACAAATTTATTTTAGTTTATCTCTGCTTAGAACAGAAGATATTCCAATAAATCATTATAATCGACCCGGCCTTGCCCAGTTATTTAAGGTGTTACTTACTTGACTATGTTATAAGCTGAGAGTCAGGGCGGTTAGGCGTATTAGGTAGTTGGATAGGTTAGTCCTACTAATATTATAAATGCAAAAGTTTGTGAGGATGTGTGTGTGTGTGTTTATTACTCTTTCACACAAATACTACTGAACCGATTACAATGAAATTTAGCACACATATAGAGGGTAACTTGGATTAACACATAGGATAGGTTTCATCCCGGAAATCCCACGGGAACGGGAACTATGCGGGTTTTTCTTTCAAAACGCGGGGGAAGCCGCGGGCGGAAAGCTAGTTATACATAAAGGTTATAAGCTGAGGGTCAGGGTTATAGGCTATATTTTATAGTAATATACAACTTCGAACAATATCAGAACATAATCGAAAATATTCGACTTCTATTGTTAGAAGTACGTATTGGTAAAAGAAGTTTCAGTTATTTAGTGACCATTACATACATAGGTCCAGGAACATACTTATACTGTACAATTAATTGTGAACGTAGTTACGATGTTATG
>CAJQZM010033591.1:0-20325 GCA_907164665.1 Colias nastes
ATATAATAATGATCGAACTTCCTTCTAGAAGTTCGTTTGATCATATATTATATTTTCATAGCTCCATTCTTCAGATATATTATTACCATGTAGATGTTCAGAGAACTGAAGTAATGAATAGATATTATTCTAAAAGTTTTGGTAGGAATCGTATAAAATAAAATAAAATAAAACACAGCTTATTGAAACTAAAATGATTTTTATTTTAATAACTTCCAAATCAATATAACAATCAAAATAAATATAACAATCAATATAACAATCAAAATAAATAACAATCTCCAATAATTTTATACAATTTTTATATAATCAATCAAACTTAATCAATAACATACCTAGCTACCAAAGACAGACCTAGCTAACTCTTGTGATATAATGGGACGATTATAAAATTTAGCAAACGTCTGTGATGAAGCCGTCCATCCAGCTGTTTTACGTATTAAGTCTAGCGATACGCCTGCGGCGCGGGCGGCCGATGTTGAGGCGTGACGCGTGCTATGAGCGCTAAATTTCGTCACGTCAATGCCACTCTCTGCTAACATACTTTTTATCCATCGACTGATGGTTTGTGACGTCACCGGCTTATGGGGACGTTTGTAAGTTAAAAATAAGTTTGAAGAGCCATTTCTAATATTTTTAGTAATTTCTAAGTAATCTTCTAAACATTTTGCAGGACAAATGCTAGGTTTGTCAGTGAAATAGGGTATGACTAAGGTTGGCTGCTCACGATTGATTGCAGAGGTTTTAATTAAATTTGTAATGGTTATAATAATTTGATTTTTATGAACTACAATACTATTAGTTTCTATTAAAGACAATGTTTGTACGCGATGTGCTGTACAAAGGGCCAAAAGAGTTGCCAATTTTTTTGAAAGTTGACATAATGATAAATTTGTATGAGGGAACCATTTATCCATAAAGTCTAAAGTTACTTGTGGATCCCATATGGTGTTATATTTAGGTATATTAGGTCTACATTTGAAGACTCCTTTTAGTAACCGTGTCACTTGTACATCAGAACCTATATTATTGCCTAGCAGCAGTGATATAGCTGAACGATGGCTATTTAATGTGCCATATGAAGCTCCATTCTCATATTGCTTAGTAAGAAATAAAATTACCTCTGATTTTGGTGCTTCTAAGTAGTTTATATGATTGGTTAAACAATGATTCCACCAAAGTTTGAATGTTGTGTTATATTGTTTAATAGTGTTTTCCGCCAACGAAGAGACCATTAGATATATCGCTTCTGATGGAATGCCTTGTTTTTTGAAGGCTTCCCGGAGACAATGGCTGCTGCCAGGATAGTCTGCGTGGGAAGATGTAGCCTGTAATCTGACCGAATTGCATTTTTTAGAAAAATAATATCTGATATTATAATATTGCTCAACAAAGGAAACCACACTTGGGTGGGCCAATAAGGAAAAACTAAAATTCCAGTAGACCTTTCGCTGACAATTTTTTGTAAACATTTTTGAATTATTGCAAAAGGAGGAAAACAGTAAAAATAATATTTTGACCATGATATTGTAAAAGCATCAACCGTAAGTGCATCTGGGTCTGGTCTCCAGGAAATGTATACCCTACATTTGGCATTGGTGCGAGATGCAAACAAATCTATATCAACTTTACCTAGTTTATTAATGATTTTTTGAAAAGCATTCGAACATAGTTCTATTTCAGTGTCGGGATTAACTCTGCGTGATTCGGTGTCAGCTTCTTTATTTTCTTTGGAGTTGATATAAGATGCAAATAACCACAAGTCGCGTTCTTCGCACCACTGCCAAATGGATCTAGTTAATTCATTAAGGTGTGGGAATTGTATACCACCCATTCTGTTGATATAACTAATGGCCGTTGTGTTGTCGATTCGCATCAATATAGCGCAATTGGTAACATTATAGGCAAAACATTTAAGGCCAAAAAATGCTGCTTTAAGCTCTAAATAATTAATGTGATATTTTAGCTCACTTTCTTTCCAGTGGCCATTAGCGCGCATATTGTTGCAGACATACTCATACACCACTGGTACTGTCCCAAGCAGTTGGAAGACCGCCCTGATACACCCGATCCCTAAAAAAGGCACACGCTCTGACCCATCAAACTACAGGCCGATCGCGGTAACCTCCTTACTCTCCAAGGTTATGGAAACCATAATCAACCGCCACTTGTTGCGTCACCTAGAGGATCGCCAGTTGTTGAGTGACCACCAGTATGGTTTCCGTGGAAGTCGATCGACTGGCGATCTTTTGGTCTATTTAACGCACAGATGGGCTTCCGCTATTGAGAGTAAGGGGGAAGCTATGGCAGTCAGTTTAGATGTAGCGAAAGCCTTTGATCGGGTGTGGCACAAAGGTCTCCTCTCGAAACTGCCTTCGTACGGGCTTCCTGAGAAACTATGCAGTTGGATCTCCAGTTTTCTCAAGGCACGCAGCATTAAGGTCGTAGTCGACGGATCGTGCTCAGAGCCGCAGCCTGTGAATGCTGGTGTCCCGCAGGGGTGTGTGTTGTCGCCTACGCTATTCCTTCTTCATATCAATGATATGTTGCAAATACGTAATATTCATTGTTATGCTGATGATAGCACTGGCGATGCCACATACTCCGGGCACGCACGAGTTTCTCAGGAGCAGGTGGATCAGTATCGGAACGAACTTGTGTCCAACATTAATAAAACCCTGGATGCAATCTCCAGTTGGGGTCAGAATAACCTTGTGAAGTTCAACCCATCAAAGACACAAGTGTGCGCATTCACCGCCAAAAAGAAGCCGTTCACGGTGACTCCTCGTTTCCAAAACACTCTCCTCAAAGCCACGCCGAATATCGGGATTCTCGGTGTCGACATTACGAGCGACGTGCAGTTCAGGGGTCATTTAGAGGACAAGGCCAAATTGGCTTCTAAGAAACTTGGGGTGCTCGCCAGAGCGAGACAGTATTTCACGCCAGCTCACCGCCTGCAACTGTATAAGGCACAAGTTCGGCCTCATATGGAATACTGTTCTCACCTTTGGGCTGGAGCACCCCAATACCAACTACTTCCTCTTGACCGCCTGCAACGTCGAGCCACTCGAATCGTCGGCAAACCCGAGCTAACCGATCGGCTCGATCCATTGGCACTGCGGCGGGACGTTGCGTCTCTGTGCGTATTCTACCGCCTATACAATGGGGAGTGTTCCGAGGAACTTTTTGGGTTAATACCGGCTGCCAAATTCCACAATCGCACTGCACGACACAAGCTCAAGTACCATCCGCACCACCTGGATGAGTGGCTATCAACAACTGTGCGTTTTTCACGGCATTTTCTGCCCCGAACAACAAAATTGTGGAACAGCTTGCCTTCTTCGGTGTTTCCATCTACCTACGACATGGATGCCTTCAAAAAAAGAGCCTACGCGTCCCTCAAAGGCCGGCAAAACAATCGCAAGGTTACCTAACGTTGCAATTGCTATGGGCGGCGGTGATCACCTTCATCAGTACACCGCCCGCTCCTTTGTCGGTTTTAGTATAAAAAAAAAAAAAAAAAAAAAAAAAGACAGCACCCCAGCCTGACCTTGACGCGTCCGTGAAAATTGTCAATTTGTATATCGGAGGCGTAATAAAGCTTTTAGAAATTAAAATATTACTTTCCCACCAATTTAAATCTGGTAAAATGTTATTTGACAGTCTCATAATTGAATCGTAATTATTGTTAGATTTTTTGAGGGCGAGATACTTTTCCCTTTCAAATTTCTTTGTGTATAACCAACTATATTTTATTGCCGGGCATGCGGCTGTTAACACACCTATAAATTGAGAGAATTCTCGAATGGTACATTTATGTAATGTTTTGAATTTTTTCACTAAATGTAATATATGACTTTGTTTGTTTTCTGGTAAGTACATAGTCATATTTTCTGTGTCAAACATATAACCTAAAAATTTGCATGTTCGTTTTGGTTCTAACGAGCTCTTTTCGAAATTTATGATAAAGCCTAAACATTCGAGGATTCTCACAGTTTCATTTACGTTCAAAAGACATTTTTCGTAAGAATTCTCGATACACAAGATATCATCTAAATATGTTACTGAACTAAAACCACGTTTCCTTAAGTAACCGATTACTTCCTTCATAATTTTTGTAAATGTTCTTGGTGCTGATGATAGGCCGTAAGGTATTGCATTAAATTCATATGTGATTAAATTTTGTGAATCGTCTTCATTCTGAAACCTTAAATACTTTTTATGTTCTGGGTGTATAGGAACTAATAAATATGACTCTTTCAAATCAATACTAGCCATGTAACTGTTCTTTGATAATAAAGTACATACACTTCTATAATCCTCCATCTTAAAATGTTCGTTTTCTACATATTTATTGAAATATTTTAAATTTAAAATAAAACGATCTGTCCCATTAGGTTTTGGAATCAAAAAAATCGGTGAAAGAAATTGTTCAGTGCGTTTTTCGCATACAGAAATAGCTCCTAAGTCAAGAAGGTTATTAATAGCAAGTTGAATTTTTTGTTTTTCTTTATATGATAAAGATTTATTTGGTATATGCGGCCGTGAAACATTATTTATTAATGGTATACGATAGCCATTTAAAATATAATCTAACACGGTTTTATTTTTTGTTATGTGTAGCCAACAATCATAATAAAAAGTTAATCGACCTGCATGTACCTGAACTACTGACGTGTTGGGGCACGTTGTCTGGTTGCTGGCCTCGCCTGCGACTGCGGTGGCGGCAGCTGCGCTGCTTGAGGGCGAAATTGTCTGTTCGGATGTAATCTGCTCGTCATGTATGCTCCGCGCCCCCCCCTGCTCGACGACGAGGCATATCGAGGAGGAGGTGGCCAGTTTCCCGTGTATCTGCCTTTTGTTGATTGAGCTTGATTATTTCGTTGCGGTATGCTTCTTTTAATTTGTGAGCCTTGTTTTTCAATGGCTTTTGCAGCCTTTATTTTTTCCGACAATTGACTACCAAATAAGAATTCGTCTCTTTCCTCTTCTTGGATTATGTTCAGTATAGATTTATCTAGACACGGAGTAATACATTTAGTGCGAATTTGTGTTTCTGTATAATGTAGATCTGTCAAAATTCTACAACCATTAGAAAGATGTTTTATAGCAGTAATTTTATTTCCATCATTAATGAGGTTTTCCATAGCTCTTGAAATAGCAGTAATAGCAAAGCCTAATTGGTTTTGTTTTACTTCCATCTTTTTATCCCTACTCCGAACTGCTTCTGCGACAGCAGCGGCTATCTCGGGGTTTAAACTGGGTGATTTTAGTAATTTGCAATTACCTGGAATATGATATTCCTTCAACAAGTTTTCTTTAACTTCTTTGGTCAATCCTTTCTTTAATATTGGCAACCAGCGCTGTGTCAAGTCGCTGTGAATATTGGGTCCATATTTAGGACTGTCTTCAATGGGGTCCCCCAATGCAAGACGTATTTCTGGATCAAGTTCTATATGTAATTCATTTGAGGATTCTGGACCCGTATTAATTTGGTCTTGTGGAGGATTTGGAGTTTCAGATAATTCGCCATCATTTTTACTATCTCCGTCCATGCATCTTTGCGATAACAATGGGTCGCCTATAACTGATGTACTCGCTAACGGTATGTCAACCGGTATCATCGGTAATGATTCATCCTGTATATTAGGGTAATCATGGTGCATAATCTCAACTCCCTCAATATTATCATTTTCGGGTATTTGGACATCTGAAAGTATAAGGTTAAAATTTAAATAACTTTTTTTTTTTTTTGAGGTAGTTTTAAAACAAAAAATAATATCTTATTATTATAATATCTTATGAATCTTTATTGTTTTACATTAGGTTTATATAATTATAAAAATAAAGTTTTTGTATTCGTCAAATGCTCATAATGTACATTGTATGTATTAATATGCCTTCGTGTATGACTCTCAGTCAACCTCCAGGCTTAAATTTTTGTGTCATGTCTAACCATCGTGTATAACTCGCGGTTACCCTCCAGGCAGACTTATAGACACTGTATTGCACACATTATTATTAATTCGTTAACACTTGTAAAATTAAAAATTGCTTACCTTGGTTTTCGATATCACCCTCTGAGTCCGAATTTATAACACTCCGGCGATGTTTACGCCCTTTCGTTTTCTCTTCTAAACGTTTTATTTTTTCTTTATACCGCTTAATTTTGTCTTCCGCCTTTCTTTTCGGCATATTTGAAATGTAATTTTAAGTGACGTGCGTTCACTACCGCGCACTAAAAAGGAATGAGCAAATCACTGGAGCGGTGGGGATGCGTAGGCTATAGATAACGGTTTTAAAATTCGAATCGAGTAAAAACAATCGATATAAATCTTAAAGTGCGACACTACCTAGTACGTTAGGGAAACTACATGGTAATACTATATCTGAAGAATGGAGCTATGAAAATATAATTAACGATTATGTTTTCATTTCTCCATAATAATACATAAGTATCTCAAAAATGTATAACAACTTCACTTTTACATTCCTCGGGCGCCACGCCTATGACAATTACTCTTCATAGCTGTGAATCAACTTCAAACCCGGTCTAGTTACGCATAAGGCGAAGTGAGATCGATACACACTCCATACGGTCATACATACATATTTCATTAAAACAATACTAACAAACATTGCTCATGCGATGTGTCGAATTGAAATATGACGATAGGCGACACGACATGTTTTGAATCACTTTTTACTTGGAAATACATGCAAAAAGCATAATTGCAGCTCATCAGCAGGAATGCATAACTTAAATTACGTGTCATTATTTATTTAAACATGACAGGTTTTACACATATTTATCGCCAACCTAATTATAGAGGCATCAAGTATTGAGACAAGTTTGTTCTTGAATAACAAAAAAACTGGGCCGAAATACGTAAAGCATTACTAGTATGGTCATAAAACTGCATCATAGTGTATTTTTAATAAGCGAAGCGGTGAATTACATATTTCTTCTACAATTCGGTCGTATCATATTTAAATCAATCGATCAATCTCTAAACAATTTCTAATATACAATTACCGCAAATTCTATAACCAAAGATTGCATAAGCCGAAGATCGCGATGACATCTTTAGAAACAAAACATCTAGAAACAAGGAATGGACAATAAATTGTAAGTTTATCTATTTAAGTGGTCCATTCAATTGAAACATTGCGAAAGTACCCCTTGTTGCGATACAAATTGTACGGGTTAGTGAAATACAAGAAAGGGGGAAATCCTAGCGTGTGCTTTTAATTTAGAGTAAGCCGCCGGTCTAACCAGTTTTAGAGTAGCTAAAAGGTTTGTTATACACTGTCATGTATTTTGTGAACATACAGATCGTTTATTATTATATCACAAGTGTTTAATCATTCTGTCTCTATAAAAAAATCGGATATAAAAATAAATACTGTCGTTAGTATCAACAAAATTTAATCATTTTATGTTTATCAATTAGTATCGTAGTAGTACTTTTTTCTGATTTCTGATTATAATATAGACTATATCTATAAGTATCTACAACATACGTGATAAGAGCAATCAGCCTAATAAACTTAATATTTAGCTGAAGTGCATTTCTTTCATTCATAACTATTATTGCTTTAACCATTGGCCGTAAACCCTTATACCCTTAAATTATCGCCCTTTGTATAAATTTGAATATATTCATTATTTACTTAACAGCTTACGATTTAGCTTTGTGCGCAATCACAGGGCAGTTGCGCCGTATCAGAGCGCGGCGATATTTTAGCATTGCTATCACCTGTCAAAGTTAGCAAGTACTCCACCCGCTTGCCTATTTTAATACCACTTTAGATATCTATAAATACGCACTGATTATCAGGTGTTAAGGTTTCTAATGTGTAACGTAATATGCAGGTATGCTTCACGTCCCGACTTGTTAAGTATTGATAATCGAGATTAATATTTTGTAATGTTCACAGGTATTTCAATAGGATGCAAGGTGATTTATTTGCTCTTACTTTTAAGATTTAGGAACTTTGTGGCACTTAATAATTAAGCTTCAATTTTTTTGTGCGAAATACATTCTATTGACGTTTCAAAAGTGCTTCTCGAAGAAGTCTAATTGAATAAATAAATGTTTGAGTTTGAGTTTGAGTTTTGCAGCTATCTTTAGCATTATACAAATTTGTTTTAAGAAACTAACACTATTTATTATCCCGTTATATGCGGGAACATTATTTTTATAAAGTTAATAATGTCCAACATTCTTAAATCATATAAAACAATTGCCCACACACAGAGCGCTACTGCAAAGCGGTACAATTTATGGAGCTTCCAAAACACATATTTCATAACGAGAGACGACTTTATTTTACATACATTTACATCCACTTTGCCTCATAAACCATCCTTAGATGTACGAGCATCATCGCGTGTCATCCGTACAAGCTTTCAAAACTGTCTATCTCTACTTATCCATACAAAATATTTATAACTCTTTGTATGCAAAACACCTAATGCATCTCACTGTCAAGCTTTGACTCTTTATTCGAGGGTTTTATGTGATTTTGAACCTTATTTCCTAGAGATTTCTTAGCACTTTCGACAGGGAGGCTTTGGTTGCATTCTGATCACGTGGGCGGATGTGATCTCTGTGAATTTGAATAAAATCTGCATAAGTTGTTTTGTGTTTGATAATGCCAAGCTCGAGGGATGCGTACGATGTGACAATTTTGACTTGATACATAGCCTTGCAAACTGAATGTCTTTTCAATTTCATACAAATATTTAAAGACTCACATTGCACAGAATTTCATAAGACATTTTTAAATGTTACCCGAACCCATAATGAACAAAATGAGTCCATCTCTGTAAAAAGGCATTTTTTGTAGCACCTGAAAACGTTTTCTTATATTGCTTTTAAGTTGAGGAAGAATCTGATACTGTCATAACTCATAATACGGTTCGCTTTTTATGAACTTGTCTATAGCAAAAAAGAAATTGCCGCGTTAGTTGTTCTTATCTCTTGTTAACACCGTACAAAATAATCGAATGATTTTGAATGCTCTTAAAGGTAATATGCTGAAAGGTGACTGTATGCAGATTAACATCGTGTATTTATTCAAATCATGTTATCGATTGTCTCGTCGGTTCAAGGTCACCGTTTCACTTTTGACACATCTAATAAAATCGCTATGTTTGCTTGTTCTATTTCATGTCTATAAAATTAGTCTTGTTCGGTATTTGTGACTAGTCACGCCTTTGTATCGAATTTAGTTCTGTTACACAAAACGTTTGAACATAGATTATGTAAAGGTTTCAGTTACATAGGACATGAGCATGCGCCTGGAATGGAACGCGCTCACATCAGAGAAATTATTACGCTACATAAAGAAAATGTTGGTATAAAGTATAAGGTATATATTATATAGCTTTAGAAGATTTGTAAAATTGTACTACCATCCAACTTAGTTTTTATAATATCCTATGGCCTCAAACCTTAATAATAAAGAGATACTATTTTAATAATAAAGTGAAAATATAAGAAAAATTTCTGAGACCGAGAATGAAAAATTCTTATTTATAATAAAGTTAGGGTATTTCATATTTATTTTTTTCCTAAAGACTTAAAGGTCTTAAAAAATCATTTGTTTTCAGACTCTTTGTTACAGCATCTAGCTCAGGATATTACGTTTAATCTAATCCTCATTACTACATTAATAGATAAATAATTAATTATATCACTACAAATATAGTAATCGTTTTATGATTAATCTAAAACCCATATTAGTATTATATACATGCACTTTGTAACCTACACTTATGTATTATGTATGCAATTCGTCATTGTAATTTGTTCCTCACACGAACACATTGTGATATTATATAGTTATTGTTTAATAAAAGTGCTCCTTGTCCAGTTAGAAATGACTTAATAATAGATACGTGAGAAATAAATGACATATTATTAAAATGCGCAAGCCTAACACACTGAATAAATTTTAAACTTATCTTTTATGGTCTTAACTGTCATGAGACGTGGGAAAATGTTGCTGACATGATTTATTTATGAAATTGTGCATGCGAAATCCGATATGTCATAATCCAATGGATATAGTACAGTGCATGGCTAAAGTAACGCACGTGTACCAACTTATTGGTACTCACTTATATGTAACTATAATATCTGTAATATGTCTTTTATTACTCGTAAAAAACCTATTTCACACAATGACTGAGTGAACTTATAAACAATGTCTATGAAAAGGGAACTACAAAGATTTGTTTTAAAGTAAGTAGTAAAGAATTAAATGTGTAAAACAGCCACACTGTTTTTGCTTTTACTCTTTACATTGATACGAGTCCTTTCTCATTTTGTTATAACTTCGCCGTTATTTTCTCTATAGAGCGATAAAAGTTAATAATTTCATTATTCGTTATCATCTTACCTGTTTATATAAGTGTTATTTTTCTATACTTAGCAAGGTATACCGCTAGCTAACCACGCTCTATACACCAACCTAAATATGTAGATACTGGTATTCAATTTAGCGTCCACTAGATGGTATCACTGGCTGTAATATATCTGCTGCTGTCTCGACGTCTGTGGCCGGCCTTTGTTTTGTACGGCGAACATCACTAACATTCTATTCAATATGTGCTTACATACTTCAACTGCTTGAGGTGTTTTGGAGTCCATACGCATGTCAGCCTGGCCCGCGTAACATCTCAATAGCTTGGGAGACATTTGCTATATATCTCTGGACGTACTTACTTAACGGTGTATGAGAAAATTAAGATTTATTTTGTTTGTGGTAGCCGCTTATGATGTAGCGTTGTAAGAGCTCTGGTATAGGTAGTTTTATTTTTATAATTTCAGTTTATTCTTTATAAGAAAGGAAAGACTCGTGGTCCTCTCAAATTTAGAGATAGCAAAAGTTTATTTTTAAACTGTGTATCTATATATATAAAACTCAAAGGTGACTGATATAGTGATCTATCAACGCACAGCCCAAACCACTGGACGTATCGGGCTGAAATTTGGCATGCAGGTAGATGTTAGGACGTAGGCATCCGCTAAGAAAGGATTTCCCGAAATTCTTGCGGGAACGGGGAAAAACGGGGATGCACGTACAAAGTCGTGGGCGGAAGCTAGTAATCGATAATTCTGCTTCAAAGTAATGTCTGAACTAGGTATAATGTATTGAGGTAAGAAAATTAAGCTTATTTGTATTTAACTTCGTTACTGTTGTAATAAATCTCTGCATGTATACAAAGTTACTTTTTTATTGACAAAATATTACGTAATAATCTAAGTAATAATTGAGAAGAACAATGAATATTAAATTTTGTTCAAACAAACTCAACCCGTGTACCAATATTATACATACAAACCTATAATTAGCTCAAGCCACGTGCATCGAACATGCAGCCTGTCGGAAGCATATTTAACATAAGGAAATGTTATCATAAAAAGCAAATAACAATCATTATTAGAGAACTTAAACCATTATAATTAAAATAGAAAGTTTGAAAATGGCGTGTCAAATATTAACGTAACAAGATGATACGAGGCGTCAATTTTATCTGATTAATAAGTAGCTGTATTACCTGCAGGCATTTGTAATTATTTGGCAATTAGTGGACTTTCAATTCATGAGTTCGCTTCAGGGCGTCGATATTAAATAATCAAATGTTTTTCTTTTCATTTAGCGTTTTTAAATTGTTTAAGGTTCGATGTATATATTTTTGTTTGTTTAAGCTAGTTTGCTTTTGATTGTGTTTTCACGTGCACTTTTCGGAGCTCCATCCCCTCTTTCACCCAATGCATTTAAGATTTTTAATTTCTATTCTGCTCTTAGGCGTGAAATTGTTAAAATTGATGATTGCTCATATTATGTTTGATAGGCTTAAAAAAGAACACGTATCTAGGTTCAAATTTAGGTTTAATTTATACCTGTACCATTTCGCGATTGCAGTTTAATAAAAGAAGAAAACGTATCCTCTTAAATAAAGATCCTAATAAAAATTCCACACACGAAAATCATCCACACTAAAGGACGAGGTGTTGCAATAAGAAAATAATTTATTGCGCACAACAAACGGCCGAATCACAACGAATATGGTATTGTGGTATATTATAATGGGGCAAAACGAGCAAAGTGCTGTGTGTTTATGGTATTGTTAGTTAGGATATTACCAAGTTTGGTCGGGGAATGCGACAGATGTTCTGGACAAAGGTACAGCGCAGTAATTGCTTAGGTGATAGTCGGTACACGTAACTAGCGATGTATTTGTTAGCGAGAAAATATTGCTGGTTGCGCGAAATATATTGGTCGGGCTTTGAATGGCGGGAAAACCGAATTATCGGTTTTGAAGTACCTAAGTGTGTTGGAGTACTTATTATTTGCTAGAGTCAGGTTATAGTAGGATCACGCTTATTTGATCTTATAGCGTTGTATATTTTACAAAATAACCATATACATGTCTTGTTGAAAGATTAAAGAATCGTGCATTATGTTAAAATAAGTGACAGTATAAACGGATTATTAAAAATCACATCATACAATTTCTATTACCTGTAACACCTTATCTGTTATGTAAGTTCATAAACGAAACTAATTCACACAATCGATCATCAAAAACTTTCATACACTTGTATGACTGATAAACAAAAATTAGCGCCAAACAAATATTTGCCTTGAGCTATACTTCTCATGTTTATAAAGAAATAAACCACTACATCAATCGTCCATTGAATACCTGTTGGAAAACTAAACAAAACTCTAATAAATTATTACGTATATTTTCCCACGAAACTTGTTTGTAGGTTTGTAACTGGATTGTTAAATGTTAAACAAACATAATATGATTATAGAGTAATTCATTTAACGTTTTAGTACATATTTTCTATATGAATCATTAGTTTATTCAAATCCAAATGCAGCTCTAAAACAAAGAACAGGAAAGGAAATTTTATGATATACTGAAATTATAAATAGACCAATGAGGCAGACTGCCTCTAATCTCTCACTGGTCGTCTTCGTCGTTTTCGTCGGCCGTCGGTCTTCCACATCATCGGGCTATGAGCATTGTGTAGGTACCTACTCTAGCATCTTCTGTACAGTTGGCTAGAATAAATAGGGATTTACCTCCGTGACCGAAATTTAGTCCGGTAACAATTATTAATTACATCAAAAATAATTACTTTTATTTGCTTATTTTTCAGGTACAATTAAATTATGCTACAGTAATGAAAATAGGTCATTATTAAAAAAAAAAGAATAAGTGATATCTTACACATCTAAATCGTTCCAATGCAATTTGCATTATTAATCTGTTCTACATATTAGAATGTGTACAATATTAGCTTAACTCCACTCCTCCAACCTTTAACACAAACTATTAACTCATCCATATCCAACGCGTTAAAATCATAGCGAACAGTGTAAATACTCGTAACAGCAACAATATATCTTTAAAATGGCTTGAAATCTGTAAATAAATAGCATGCTAGCTGTCGGCGCGTGGGCCAGCAGTGTCCCGCGGCGTGCATCTGCGCAAGCGCACATAAATAACCGGGATACATCTAACAGCTTCTGGCTTTGATAAATCCTTCAGTGTTCTTCTTTGTGCTGTGCTGACTTAAATGTATTGTATCCTGTGAAAGCATTGCGGGAGCAAGGTAGCTAATCGGTATGCGTATGTGGTTTGTTACAATGTTGGATTCATTGTATGACGAGATGCTGCAATTAATATGCGAATATTATAATACTAAATGTTTTTGGATTATATTCTGTGCTTTCTATAAATAAATAAATACTGAAGAAAATATACAATTATAACAAGGTGTAAATAAGAGAAGAGGTGTAAAAGGCTTCTAAATGGATGATTAGAAGTACAGGATACGTTTTTATTATTCTATACGTTATATATTTCTATACTTTATTATTCTATGCTAAGGAGATGATTTGTTATAAATTTTCATATTAGTTACTAATTATTGTTTTTTTTTTGCTATCTTGAATACTCTATATACAAAATATGCAGGTACGAGTATGTATAACTTGTTATTCATATTATAGATAAACGTGTTCCATTTCATTTTAAATCGTTTTGGTTTAAATTTTATTAAATTATGGCAGTAGTACCTTTTAATAACTATACGTATATTCGAATCAGGCTATTTAAATTAAACATTTTCTGACCTTTTATAACGAGTATATTCTAAGGTTTTGTCCATTTCGCTCTCATTGTACTTCTATATTGTGCAAATGTATTTCTATTTGTATTAAATGCAAAGCGAACATGACTGATCGTTTTCGAAAACGCCTTCGTTCGTGCAATTGATATACTGTAGTCCGTACCAGAATTTGTACAACATACAGCGATTAGTTTCATTAAGAAACTAAACAAAGTTGTGGCTTGTTATAATAATGGATATTTATTTAACAAATGTAACAATCTAGGATTACGTCTAGCTCGTGTTCGTTGACAGATTTATGCCATCAGGTGCGTTAAATGCATGCAAAATGTAGATTCTAAGGATTGATCAACCTCAATTGCGAGACACGAGGTGAATTTTAAGTGATTTAGCTAAAATCTCGTCTTGCGTTGAAGTGTATATTTTCAACACTTGCAATATTGATCAGT
The DNA here is from genome assembly GCA_907164665.1 of Colias nastes. Taxonomy (NCBI): domain Eukaryota; kingdom Metazoa; phylum Arthropoda; class Insecta; order Lepidoptera; family Pieridae; genus Colias; species Colias nastes. Next base: position 14,615 of record CAJQZM010033591.1, read on the forward strand.
TTGATTGAAGAGTTTGTTTAGTGGCTTATCATTGAAAATTTTAATATTATAACATTGTATATTGGTCTTATTATTTACATTTTGTAGGTTGTTGTACATTAACTTTGGGAAAGTTTTTGTTAAGCGTTGCGTTGCAAAATAAAAGTTTTGTATAATATGTAAGTAGTAATAATTATCTATATTACATTTGGTAATAATGTTAATGTTGTCTTTTCTACCATTTAATGTATAGGATATGCTTATTTAACATAATATAAACCTTTGATAGAAGAAATGGATTTATCAATAAAAATATCAATGTTACAAAAGGTATCGCGACTCTCAAAAACAACTACACAGATCGTTGTTGCTACTCCATATTTTTCAATATAACATGGCATACAATAAAGACAAAACTACATATTATGTGACACTTGTACAAAGAAGAAACCTCAGATAATGTTCAGATGTTAGATAGAAAGTAACCCCGTTGATCTACGGCTATCAGATCGCGGACCATATCGGCTACTGGCTATGCTTTTATGGGATCCTAGTACATTATTGAAATATTATACGATATTTATTTTTTATCATAAGCATCTCTGCATTTACAATAGGTGAATTCGTAAATAAGAAAATAGTTTGATTTTTTTATACGTAAGTGCAATATAATTTCATATGTATTGTTTTTTTTTTCATGAGATTTCAGAGCGGATTTCGATTCCATAACTTTTCCTTATGGCTAAGCTTTAGTCTTTGGACAAAAATATTTGTGGTTAGTCTCTACCAGAGACCAAACTTATTAAACTTAGAAATTGATGACGCACTGTAAGGCCTAATTATTAAAAGCAATTGAATATTTAATTTAAACCTTAATAACTAATGTTATCATTATTGCCAAGCCACGAAATTACTTATTACACGTATGGGAATCTCACTCTATACGTAAATTCGGTATCAAGCAAATTGAGATATCTAAATAGTTTCGATGTAACTTCCCGTACTGCAATAACACATCGCAGATATTATCTACGACTATCAGTCTTCCGCTGTCGCAAAGCCTATGCTCTAAATTAAATTAGAAAGCCGGACATATCGATTTTGTGCCTATTCCGCGTAATTAATATGCGTAGGCTAATTGTCCGCGTTCACCCATCTCTATTATGTTGTTATGTATAGAAATATAATTGCTGGAATACCTCTTATATTTTTTATTGAAATCTGACTCGTGTTATTTTTCTTTTGTTCTTTGTCTTTGCTTGTTTTATGTGTTACCTACATACCTTACAGCGAATATTCTAAAATGAAAATCATTGAAATAATCAGACTTTTATAACAAAAAAACATTTGAAAAGATAATTATTCCGGTGCAGTGCTCAGTTCTATTTTGTTAAAAAAAATTATCATTCCGCTGAATTACTTAATACCATTCTTTAGAGAGGTCTTTAGAGAACCTGGAGATAAAGAAGATTTTCATTTTAAACGAAAAAGATTACGGTCTATTAAAAAAAACGGTCACTTCCAGAAAACGTATCATGTTAACAACAGCCCACACATTTTGTTGATAAATCTAAAGGCAGATTCGCTTAGAGGTAATAAATTTCACAAGATTACCGACCACGTGATTAATAATGAAGCGCGAACAAAAATGAACAGAGCCGATCGATCAACGTGGGTGTTTAATATCTACGGCTGTTCATTTATCTTACGTTTAGTAACGTATACCTACTCGTAATGGTACAGGGTAATGTAAGGGTAGGGCATAATAGTGACCTTAGCTAGATTTACGAACTGACGTCATTTGAACTTTGCGGCTAATTATGGCCAGGCTAGTTTACTTCAAGTTTCGTGTATTTGTGATTTATGGACGATCTGGTTGATTAATGTAAATAATGTAGAGTTCAGGAGATATGTTTTTTGACCTGGGTTTGTTTAACAATTAACCTACACGTATTTCTTGGATGTGTACTCAATTGTGTAAGTAGCTTTTTAAATATTTTTAATGAAAAAAAAGCGAAAAAATAAAAAAATAATATTACATTTTTACATCTGTAAACAGGACATTTTCGATGATACGTTAATTATGCATCAACAAAGTTTACTTTAAAAAAGAAAGAGTAAAAAAAGCTTACATAAAACTGTAAAGATTCATTACTCCACATTATAATGTAACTTTCCTCTGACGTGAACGATACGATCTTTTATCTCCAAATCTTTATCGTCACGACGCAATCGTCGGAGCGTGTTAATTAAAATTACCCTTGTTACGTCTAGTGTCACTTTTGCATTCATGCATTAAGCCGGTGAAATATTGCTGGAAACGGTCGGGTATATTTTATTATAAATATAATACTTGTTACAATTAACTTCGTCGTACGTGTTAAAAGACGGTCGTATGTTTAGTGTATTTTATTATAAATATAATACTTATTAATAGACATCGGATTATATGCACTAACAAAATGCCAAAATATGCATGCAAATATGCACTAAAAAATGCCGAAATATGCACTAAAAACGACTGATATGCCTAAAATATGCACAATACCAAATCAAAAAACCTTTATTATTTTTATATATTTTAATCAAAGATTGTACAAAAACAGTGAAATTTTCTTAAAATTAAGTATAGTTTTTGTGGCAATATACAATTAAGCATTTATACCAAATTTTCGAGCGCAAATTTGTGACGTTTGTCACCCACGAGACCAGTTTTGCCACCTTAGACCTTTTCGGGCTAAATCTAGCCCTTTTCTGGAATTCAACCCGTGTTTTAAGTTGTTAGCCCCAAAAGGGTAATCTAGCCCTATTTTGAATGGCTCAAAATTCACTTAAAATGGAGCCAATTTTGTAATTTTTTGCCATTTTACCATGCCAAAATAGGGTTTGTTTACTCGTTGAGCGTTCTGATTGGCTAATAAAGGTTAGTCAACCAATCAAAACTCCCACTACTTAACGAAATATGCACGATTGGGGAAAAAGGCTAAAATATGCACTAACGCCGTAAATAGAGAGTTTTATGCATTTGCATATGCAAATATGCAAATGCATATAATCCGATGTCTACTTATTAAAATTAACTTTATCGTACGTGTTAAAAGGAATCATTTATTATAAAACACATTACTGAAAAATAGTTATTCTTAAACGAAAGTAAAATTACGTTTCACTATTTTTGTAATTCACGCGTTATTTCATGTTTTATATCGTGCGCTCTATCTGACAGTCTGGGCTCTCGTTGAATTCTTTTTAATACAAATATTCAACTAAAAAAATTAAAGCGAAACTATTCTAACAAATCAAATAAAATTATGATTATAATAAGATCAATTGCTTACTAAAATATCTTACTGCAAACTATGTATGTGTTACTTGTATACTATATTATACACTGTATTATATATCTTTCGTTGTTATACTATATAATTAATAACTCCTTTCTGTTTTATAAAAACCAAAATTAATCATTGATAGGGTGACAAGATATAATTCAGTTGAAAGGTTGACCTCCTTTGGTAGTCTTTCGCTTGTCCAAATTACTTAATTATCCAAATTAAAGTAATTTTTAATTACATTTCGCTGTAGATAAACGATAAACGTTTTATTCGATGCAACTTAATAGATCCATTAAATTATTGTTTTATGACCTTTTTTGCTGATATTAAATCATTGTCAGTTTAATGTAATAGTGTCATTTCATAATTATTTGCGTTGTAGGGACATAAATATTGCCATTATTTTAAGAAAATTGAAAATGTTCAACGTTTAAAAAATTATTTTGGGTTTCAATTGGGTAAGTACATTTTATTTTTCTATCGAAGTATGTAAGACGCATCTTATTTTTATTTCATTCTAAAGAATACGATTATTTGGGAATTAAATAAAACTATCTCCTTAAACATATTGCTGATCATCTACAAAAATAATAAGCGAAATTTCATTTTCTATAAATGTTTTTTTCTTAGTCATTATTCCTTAATAATAGTATATTAATAATATCCTTAATAATTAGTAATAACATAGCTTTAAAGTTATGTTTCGCACATATTAATTAAACAGCAAATATTCATTGTAATTCTTATATATAACAAGAAAAACCGAACTATGATGTATTAATAAAGAATTGCGAGTTCGTGGTATTAAACGTCGACGCCCAGTAACAGAAACAGTTCAACATCTTTAACAATTACAATTTAACTGCGCATTACATTGCTGCAAACAGTGTGACGGCACACCGAGATCGCTTGTTCTTTTGTCACAAAGACGCAATGTATCACGTACCTACAATAGGAACGGTCGTAGAATCAATCTATGTCGAAGGCTATACTATATTAAAGCTAGGGCACGCGCTGTAGTGCGCGTGCGGCCGCTCTAATTTCGCAACTCTACAGCGCAGTATCACTGGGGTTATTTAGAGCCAGCCACCGCCTCGTCACTCGCCTTATCTGTTATCAATATGTACATAGTACTCGTAATGTATAGTACCGACTTCATTACTAGACATATAAAGGCTGTATAACACTTTCGAAAACATTAAAAGGATTTTGTGCACTAATTAGTTTGATCATGACCGTAAATTTTAATCGTATTAAAATAAGTAAAGTTAAATATTTAACGTTTCCTAATTTAACGTTTTATTAAACGTATTACATTATCACTAATCGCATAAAGAATTAAAATTCGCTTAAATTTCTTAATCTGTTTCACGTACCTATGTAATAATATTATAGTAAGCTTAAATTAATTAAAACCATTCTGGGGATTAAATTTAAGATATTTTAATGCTATTAAAATTCTAGACTATAATATACAATTTAAGAATTTAAATATTATACTTGCAATATTTAATTTATTTAATGGAAAGCAGATAGATTTAGCAAACGGCGCCAATGGTCGTGGCGAGTCAACATTTTATAAAGTATCGTCTCAACTATAACTAAGGCACGATTGCGACAGTGAAAGGGAGGGTTGCTATCTATTTTACTAGAACTACACCTACATCTTTTATCAGCGCGCGCGTGTGCGGCGCACCAGCGCATAACAGTGCATATATTGCAACAAGGGTGAGTGCCCTAGGCGTGCCCAAGGCGACGCGGGAATTAATAGCCATTCGGCGGTCTACATCATGTCCATTCCCGACTCTTGTACGAGGCTTGTAAATGCTCTATATAGGGTTCGATTACGCGGAAGCTTTAAACGAGAAATTACCGTTTTGTTGGTATCATAGTGTCGTTATTCCGCTCGACCCTCACATAACTCGGAGTGACAATGAAATACTTTAGTATCCCTCTTGCTGAGGTAAATGGGTAATATAATATTATTGGGTTACGATGCTTTAATGTAGCGCACCAATTACATATTTTAGTATTTTAATTGCTTGTAAAATTTTATGCCTCAGTTAAAGTCGCAATTATTAGAGCAGCCTTCTACATAAATCACAATATTTTGATTTGCTATTAATAAACATGTGGAGCAAATTTTATTACTAGGTCTGCACCTAAAACTATGTACTTAATGAAGTACTTTATATATAGAAAGGTGTTGTATCTCTCATGTTGCATTAGAGTGCGATTTCTTAATGTTTTGTTAACTGAGGAGTAAAGACCAAAGAAATAACTCCAGTAACAATTAATAATATTGCCAAAGCACGGCTCTGTTGCGTTGTTAACCGCGAACATTAATTATGGCACGCGCCGAATATCGACATCGATGACTAGAGAAGATGTGAAGCA
>CAJQZM010033593.1:0-33817 GCA_907164665.1 Colias nastes
TTTGATTGTATGTGTGCCTGTTTCAGAATATTAATGCAAATTCACATTAAATTTAGGGAGCTTCCCCTTAATAGGTAATATCTATAATTTTGCAATTGCAGCAAGCAATTCAACGACCACATTATATTGTCTATGTAATCACTTTGTAATGTGTAGTTATCTAGAACGCTAAATATCTACATATTTTTTAAAACTGCAGTAATAATTATTAACTTAGTGTACGAACAAACATAGATACGTCTAGGTACCTCAGCAACTGGGATATTTGCTACCCCTTCATGTTATCGTGACTCACACAACTGCTTAGCATTGTATGCATGCAATTCCATTCCCCTAATTGTATTCAACTAAGCAGTTTTGTTCTTTAACCTATAAATATTTTAAACAAAAATGAACTTTAAATGGAATAGGTCAAGAGCTTTTATAGATTGTAAGTGTTCCGCTTCTGTGGTAGTCAACTAAGGCCGTCGTTGGCCATACTGGATTGAACTGGTTCCTTGTAATGAATTGGGAAGGAATCAGTCGTCCCATTACAGTTATTTAGCCAGGTCTGGGATTTTATGTTGGCTATTTTTATACACTTTACTAAACCCTTCAGTGGTTTCTTACGGGTATATCTTATATGCAACCGCTGTCCACTTTTCAAAGGTAAAATATTTGGCAACAGGTTTATCCAGTTAGACGGGATTCGAAGCTTTAATCCCCTATGATTAATTTTAATGCAAATCTCCTGTTCATTAGAAGGGTGAATATTTGGTAAGGAAATTCCTGTTATAATAAAAATGTCTCAGCATAGGTAAAATTTACAGAATATAATAAATAATAATATATATTTCTCTCTAAGTTTGTTTTGATATGGTTCCACGATTGTATGGTTACTTATATACCTACTTAAATCGAAACATAATACCTATGTCTTTAATAAGAAAATAGTATATTCTGCGGTTATGTGACGGCGCAAATGAGGAAATAATGCAATCGGCATAAAACATAAATATAGATTCTAGAAATTTACGTGATGATCGTGACAATTGAAATATGTAATAAATAACATTGTCAACAATCGACAGCACGATACTTGATGAGGATTGTGCGTCCTGACATAATAGTTTCTATTGTATTCTTCGTCACGAGGTACTAATGGGTAAAGTACTCTAAATCTGTGACGAAACAAAAGTATACAGTGTTTGCCGACAACAAGTGCGCACTAGCACTTGACAAGGTCAAAGAAGATTAGGTATTAATTTAAGACACACCTCCCAATGCACTCATTAGTTACTCCATCATATTCTCTTTTACTTCCTATAACACGCATTGTAGGTAGCTAAATATAATATGTAATAATATAGTTTGAGCAACGTTTATAAAAATATACTAGTTCTAACCAGTAAAATCATACTTTTCCATAGAAAATTAAAAGAAAAAAGGATCCACGTTTTGTTAATTTGTGGCAGTAAAGATTCCATAATTTTTATTTATATATATCTATACTAATATCTATACTAATATTTTAAAGCTGAAGAGTTTGTTTGTTTGAACGCGCTAATCTCAGGAACTACTGGTCCGATTTGAAAAATTCTTTCGTGTTAGATAGCCCATTTATCGAAGATGGCTATAGGCTATATATTATCACGCTAAAACCAACAGGAGCGGACTAATGCGGGTAAAACCTCGGGGCACAGCTAATTAATAATATAATTTACTAAATATTTTAGTTTCGCAAAAACTACTTTTGTAATGCCATAAATGTGCCTTTTGGTTTAATCATATCCGCTCTACAGTTGGATGAAATACTGAAACAATTACATAAATCGAGTCATCACAAAATTGTTATTGATCATTTCTACCTATATACTCTATACCTAGTTTATGGGAAAGATAAAAAAACGACTGTTGACATGCGCAAAAGATACACAACCTAGGTATTGAACTGTTTTATGCTTGTAAGTACTAGGAACGCATAAATGCTAGGATATAAAATTACAATAGAATGTTAAATAAATACTGGATAATTATGATTACCACGTATACCTGTATTTCAATATTAGCCTATGCTAATTTTAAAACTTAAATAAAATAATTCGCATTTATTTAATTATCAAATAATTAATTTTAAAATAAATAGTATTCAATTTGATTTGCCATAAATATAATACGCATGCGCTGAGCTTTTAAGATAAGTCTAGGTATTGAACTAAAATCGTTCCCATGTTACTAAGGCTCCATAAAACTAAGGATATTGTATTAGGAGTTTGCGCACAATATGGTGAAAATGTGGATGTTTATCACGTGATATGTAGTGTTTTTGAATAACAAACCAAGTCGCACCAATAAGTACATGTGACAAAGTGAGTGTGATTTGTTTTGACCTAGGACTCTACCTGGAACCTGGGGTGGTTGGACGGAATTAAAGAATTTTAGATCGGTAGGTGCAAAATTGAGGATGTAATTTTCATTAAGATTTGCTAAGATAATACTCTGTTATTTCATGGGCAAAGAAAAGATTCAATCGAGGAACATGCATTTCAACTTTTATTACGTTTATTTTACTATCTTGTACCTGCATTATACATAATATTGTGTTTCCATTTATGCTTTACGTAAACTAAAAACTGTTAGTAAATAAATTGTGGTCTGTTTCGTGTTTATCGCATCTGATTGAATGTATGGTTTCTAAAATAACTTTTTTTTTTAGTAGTAGCTAAAATTAGGCCCATGAATAATTTGGCACTCGATTGTAAACACAGTCTATATTATTATCTCTATATTTTGATATAAGCGTACCAAACAATTTATATTTGTAAAAGTATAATGAACTTGTAAATGCTCTGCCAGTTTTTAAAAGGAAGGAATTGAATACTGATTACTAATCATGTGCTTAAAATCCTTTCGAACTGGGTGGCATACATTTTTATTTATTTTATTTTAAACAATCTGTATATATAGTATCAGTTGAAGGTGGTCTCTGTTTACCGAATTAACTAGAGGTTTTGAAACTGATTATTCACTGTGTTCTCGTTATCATCGTTGTTCTATGTACACGTAATTGTTTGCACAACCATTTACTCACTTCCCGGGTTTTAATTAGCATTTTCTGGATTTGATTGATATGCTTTTTACGTTGCGCGTTACGTCGTTTACACGAAACGTTCTTCTTGATACTAATTATCGTTTCCATAATAATCAAACTATATTTGATCCAATATGAAATTTTAAGTTCATATTCATAATAATGACACAAGACATATAGGAGATAAAAATCAAATTAATTTGTATATTTTTAATTGACGAAATATATGTCATTCGTCATATTATGTACGTAATTGATTTCAAGCTTGTTTGTATATATAATATCATTGATTTCAAGCGTCATTATTATTGCCTTGTAATTAATTCAAATTTTAATACACTGCGTGAACTGTTGAGGTCACCGATTATTACATTGAGATATTGATTTTATGCAGATAATGCAGAAATCTAGTCACTTGTGTATGCACCAGTAACATGTGAGAGCAAGATACAGTTATCGATATTAGAACCACGTCTAACGAGCATGTAGAGCAAGAAACAGCTTAATGTATTTTTAATTGTAAAGTACCTATATTTTCAAGGAAATATGGCTAGATCATAAGTAATTATTTGTGGAAGTCACACACAATCATAACGCATAAGTTAGCAGCGCAAGTTTTAGAGGAAAATTTTGCTTTAATTGTTTTGTTTTGCACGATAGGAATTCTACGTTTAATTAAGCCGTTTATTAATATATTATTGAGTTATTCTCAAAAGTATCTAACTCTTGTTTAATAGAAATGTGGGTACTTATATCGAATTGAAAAGTGAATCGTTCAAATATTTTGCAGTATAATAGCAAGATTGCTCAATCAATGTGAGCCGGATAATAGTGATTTAGCACTTGTAGATAACGAATAGTGAGAGGAGTGTTTAGAGCTGGAGGGCGAGGGTCAAAAGTTGAAGGATCCATGAACGTGCAGTCAAGCGCAAGCCCACTTCCTACGTATTGAATGGTAATCACTCCTCTTTGTAACATTCACAAAGGTAGCAATAAGCTGTTACACGTGCTATAAAAATACAGACTATACATCAATGAGCTATCTAACTAGGTATCATTTGAATTTAGATATTTGATGAGCCTGTATAGGGACAATTTAACCTTAACGTTTCCAAATTTCCGTCTCTAGCCATAAGCAAAGATTGGTAAAACAGTTTTATTAACACCTCCTTGAAGAGCGCTATGAATATATTTACTATCTTAAAACATTTATGTAGTTATGTCCCTGTTATTTCTTTGTACACACCGAACAAAATAGTTTTGTAATCCATACTATAATATTATGAATGCGAAAGTAACTCTGTCTGTCTGTCTGTTACTCAATCATGCCTTAACTACTGAACCAATTTGCATGAAATTTTTTATAGAGATATTTTGATACCCGACATAGGCTACTTTTTACCTCGGGAAATAGGATAGGTTTTATCCCGGAAATCCCACGGGAACGGGAACTATGCGGGTTTTTCTTTGACTCCGCGGGCGAAGCTGCGGGTGGAAAGCTAGTTTTGAATAAAGTACCTACTTATAATACAATTATGAAAAGTAATCGAAAAAACTATTAGATCAAACAATATATTGACTAAGATAGAGTCGAATGAACCAAATGCATAGGTATATAGAAGGAAATGGTCATGTAGAGTCATTACTTAAACGGAAAAAATGATTTTCCGGGCAACATTTTCATAAAACAATATTATATATAGCTATATACCTATAACCTACAAGTAATAATATTATAATAGTTGAGGAATAAATTTTGTAAGATATATTTTTATATTTAAATGACATACAATAATTATATAGAATTGTAACACATGATAGAATAATTTATTTCCCATGTAAAGAAATTATTCCATGTACCAAAAGCCCTAAAGTACTTTGTCACTAAAACGAATACATGTAATCGAGTCATATATTATGGACTGATGTCATGGTAACAATCAATTGAGACGTTTATTGCCAATCATAATTTAGATTCGTATTATTTAAGGACGTATTTATTTACATTTATAATTTAACATCATACACGACAGTGTAGCGATTGTTTCAGAGCTTCTAAAGTCTTATTTAAAAAAGCATATACGGTAGCTTCCTTTGTTTTATTTATTATATCTTAATGTTCATGTTTTGAACGCAATTATAATCTGAAATAAAGTAGGTAGTATATTTTTCAAATGTAGATAAAATCTGTGGGATGGTGCAAGTACTAATTTATACAGAATTATAGCATAACAAACAGCACTATAACAGTCTAACAAATACTGTAGAGTGTAGCCTCTGTTTCATTTTGTTAACAACTACGCTGTAATGAGAAAATTCCAGTTCACTGAATGAAATTGATTAGTTAGAGTGGGTGATTAGTCAAGTGTTTCAAATCTTGTATTTTTGCTGCGTTCATATCAATCATGTTATGTAAATATGATATCATATAGACACTCTATCACATTTATTAAAAAAAAATAAAGGACTGAAAACACGGATAATATTTTTTGTATTTCTGAAGTTTTATTACTTAATTCGTTTTCAAAGTTATTTTATCTATTCATATTTATACACAAATTCACAATTTTTCGCGTAAGTTCTGTACAATACTGATGTTAATGTCTCGCACATAAGTAGGATATAAATCTATAAATAACATGAAAAAGTTATAAATTAAATTTCAAATATATTATAGTTAATATTGATTATTATTATATTATTATGAAATATATAGGATGTAGGTACCTGCAACTCAATTTAAGTTCTGGACTGGAGACAAAAATGTTCGCCTCCGAGTAAATATAGACTTTCTGAATGTTTGACATGAGTGTAATTATGGCGACTATATTAAACGTTAACTAGCTGCGATGTTGCCAAAATATTATACATAGGTAATTTAGGAGGCCCAAGATGTATATTGTATATACATTACTCTACCATATAGAATAAACAGAAGTTCGACAATGGACAGTCAATTTTGTTAGAATTTTAGCTTGGATATAGATACTGTATACGGCTTAAATCTATACTTATAATAAATCTGTAGAGAGGCCAATTCTGTACATGAAATATATTTTAAAAAAAACTATGAAGGGGTGATAAGGGATCGCTACTAATGCCAAAAATGCAATTAGTAAAATTTTTGTCTGTCTGTCTGTCTGTCTGTCTGTCTGTCTGTCTGTATATTCGTTATAGAAACAAAAACTACACGACGGATTTTAACGAAATTTGGCACAATTATTCTTCATACTCCTGGGCAGGTTAGAGTATACTTTTTATTACGCTACGATCAATATGAGCAGAGCAGTGAAGGTAAATATTGGGAAAACGGGAGAAGTTACTCCATTTTTTAAGCTTCCGTCGCGTGTGCAGCCTTAATGGTTAAAACTACATAGAAATCATGTACGACACAAATGTTCTTAAATTATTATTATTATATAAAAATAAATTCCTAGACAGCATATGTCTATCTTTTAAAATTAACTCACAATAACACGTGAAACTTCAATAGCTTAGCAATTCGGAGCTTTCTGATTAAATTTGTCTACTCTTACGTTTACAACACTCTCACTCATCCCTAATTAAAAAAAGTTAACATTATTACCTATTTAATAAAAAAAGAATCATGTAAATCGGTGTAGAAACACCAAAGTTATACATGAAATACGCTATAAGTCATCGCGCGTGAATACAGAATCATGCAGCCATAAGGATTATTTTTGTGTATCAGTTGCCGCGTTCGACGCGCTTCGCGGCGGGAGCTATAAAAAGGCGGCGGGTCCGCACCCGTTTCGCGTTGTCACGGCATCACGTGTGAACGGCTGAACCGATTTCGATAATTCTTTTTTTATTATATTCCTTGAAGTACGAGGATGGTTCTTATGTAGAGAAAACGTAAATATGTACCACGGGCGAAGCCGGGGCGGACCACTAGTAAGTAATAAGTACCTACAATAATTGGGGCGTAGAGAGGTAATGTGAACGGATCAGATAATAAGTAGTTTGGATGAAGACCTGCGTCACATGCAACAGTTTCACACGACCTTGTACTAGATGTCGGAAGCTGACACTTATGGCGACAAAGGATTTCTCTAATTAATTCCGCCACTTTTAATGTAATTCAACTATACACTCTATTTGTACAACGCACGCTGAGCATCTTAATTGAAATTGTGGAATATAAATGGAAACCATTGAATGAATGTCTGAATCGAATTAAATTTTTCTTGACCCAAATATCTTAGTATTTTAGGAAAAACGAATGTTCCAACGAGTCTGATCGCGAGCATTCCAATAGAACATTCTTGAAATTTATTTTGAATGAATTCATGATGAAACGTGAATAGGTATATTTGAAATAATCTGGCGATATTCCCAGGGATGCACTACACGTTGCTTAGAATGGAACCGCATGTAGGGCTGAAAGTGTTGGCGGAGAATTGCGGAAGCAGCCGACCCTACCGCGTTCGACGCCGATGGCTGCCCTAAAAGTCGAACAGAGGACGACCATAAAGGTCGTTACAATTAATGCACTTCCACTGAGAATTAAAAAATCTTCAAGATCAGTCGTCTACAACCATGATTTGTGTTTAGATTTAATGTGACGCTCAATGTTTTACTGTTGAATATGATTATGGAAATTAGAAACAAAAAAAAAAATCAATTTGTTGACGCGTAGCATTGACAAAACGCAAAAACGGTTTTGATAAATATTAAACATACCTACTGTTTGTTCTATGCATAGAATAGAGGCTAAATACAATCACACTTATATCCTTTTTTTGCATCTATTGAGTATTGCAGTCTTAAAAACCATTTGGCTTAATTTAAATATACTGCAGCTCTCGCGTAAACTGAATAAGAATGAAATGCATGACTAGAAAATGAAGTTGCGATTCAAAAATAGATTTAACTGCGCGATACGATATTACATCTTTCTCCAACTATCCATGTGTGTATACTTACTAATAATATGTTATTAGGATTATGTTCAATTACTTAGAGCATAAGATTGCGCGTAATATTAATCATTATAGATTTATCTTCTATAAATTCAGTTCGTGAAATTCGCCCGGAATCACTATAATCGCTTCTAGGGTCGTTGACCCTACCGCGTGTTCTTAAATTTAATACAAAAAAATCCACTTATAACTCTATCAGATCAATTATGAATTATGATAGTTATTTAAATATAATGTCTATCATTTTTCAATAATAACGTATTTTTATGCTCCCGTAGCTTTTCTTTGCCCTTTATGTATCTTGCATAGAAGATTCAAATTTTAGAGAAAATGATTTACATCCCGCGTTACTATTCACAGATTAAAATATAATCTAGCAATAACTTCAGATTTTGTAAAACAGATTCACAAAAGTGCGTAATTGTGTACCTCCACCGTAAAACAGTTTAATCAAATGCACAATGCTACAAAACGTTCTAAAAATAGACCTCGTACAAAGAACATAATGTTACGTTATAAAATCCATTGAAGAGAACAAGTAGCTAGCTTTGTGAATGTAGGGACCGGTTGTGACGTAACTGTCTGGTTTCCACCCCGTGATGGCGCCGAAAATTTCGACTCGGGGTCACCCTTACGGTTGTAGGTGCGTCCAAACCGTGGAAATATTTTATATTTCAGTACACGCCGTTACTTTATAAGTTTATAGTAATAAATGTTATTAAATTAAAATGTTAATTTATATTATTACATTTTTCAAGGTTTATAGCTGCTAAGGTTAACTATTCTAAGTATAATTAATTATTTATGTAGATTTATTATTATATAAATAGATGAACTTTCATTAACGGAATTAAAAAAAATAAGTGTTATGAATCTATTTTAAAATAGATTCTTTAAGTTCTTCTTTAAAATGAAATCTTACAAGTTACACATTGTGAAAAATATTTGTGAGTGATGATCCCGATTCTTTAATCTCAGACACCTAGTCTAGACGATACAGTCTGGTTATTACCTAAAGTACCTACTGAGAATTGTTATTTATACAAATCATAGGTAAAATCTGGATCGATAATAAATTTATTAGGTCGCGAAACTAGGTCACCTGAAACTAGTTGTTGACTGCAAATAAGTTTTATCTGTAATGCTATTTGTCCTTCTTGCACTAACTACGCAGTTCAAATATTTACTGAAAAAAAAAAATGCAAACACATGCATGTCCTACATAACAATATACTTAATACACGTGTAAAAGTAAATAATCAAACGAAACATTAATTACATAGAACAAAATTTGTGACTTTTGACGTAAGCGCAGCGTCATCGAATTGAGCTGATGTTGAAATATTTTTTATATTGTTAAAAAGGCGTTCGAGTCGCCTTACGGTGTTAGAAGTTGGAACACGCGGCTATCACGTGCCAACCGCGTGCGCAGGCCCATCGCTTCATGCCACCAGCGCGTACCTAGGGTTGCCACACTTTCCATATTTTAAATCTTTGGTATGAAATATTTGTGTATACTGTTTCAATTTAGTTATTTTATTTATGACGTGAAATTGATTTCAGAATACCTTTCACAATCTGATTACCAATTGAGGTGTATGAAATAATAAATAGTGACTTTATTTCTTTGCATGTACATTTAAGATGTCGTGGCAACCCTGAATGTATGATGAATTCATAGATCAAGAACAACCAGAGCCTTTACCTATGATCTATATTGAATAATTTATAAGAAACAAACCATTGAATGTTAACTAATAAAACGTTACCTATGTGGAAATTGTGTCCATAAGTACTATTTTCAAAACGACCTTACACGTCATTTGTCTACGTCACAGTATTGTATTCAGAGCCAATAGTAAGTAATATGCGAAGATTTGTAACTTGGCATACAGAACGATTTGATTTATAATGACGCAATATTATGTAACAAGGAGGCTTGATTGCTCTTTTATTACCATACTACCTCTTATGTTTTCAGCACATAGTTGTAGGTTGGTATCTATGTAAAGATTATATTAACATGTATTATAAAATATACTCATTTTATTTATCATGACTAAAAAATGATATAAGATAGATGAAGATTTTTTATTTATTCTTTACTAGCTTTCCGCCCGCGGCTTCGCCCGCGTTTTCAAGGGAAAACCCGCATAGTTCCCGTTCCCATGGGATTTCCGGGATAAAACCTATCCTATGTGTTAATCCAAGTTATCCTCTATATGGGTGCTAAATTTCATTGTAATCGGTTCAGTAGTATTTGCGTGAAAGAGTAACAAACACATCCTCACAAACTTTTGCATTTATAATACATATTAGTAGATAAGATTGCACTTATGCTTACATGAAAAAAATCACTGTTTATTATCTAGAATAACAAAATTATATAGGTACTTTGTAGAATAACAAATAATAGATAATTTACTTTTTCATATTTTTTAAAATACTTACAGACTGCAACTTATATTTTCAATATAATTTCAGTAAATTAATAGGTGCAGACTGAAGTAATGAATTGGAATCATTAAGTAGATACATGTTTTACTGTTTCTTATATCCATTCATTTTAATTATCTTTGCCAAGGACGTGAAAGTATTGCTTCGTAACGCAACGGTTACTTTATGTGCATTATCGCTTTTATTAGAGTATGTGCAATATTTACATTTAATACGTTTTTATTTTACTTGTACGCTCAGTACGCTTTAAACGATGTTAGAATAAAAATAACGTCAACTGGTTATATCCAGTTCTAATGCTTGAATTAAGTAATTTATTATCTTTTTCTAGACAGACCGCATTATCTTACGGTATTTTATTGCTATTGCTATTAGCATAACATCGTACCTACTTTAATTTAAATAAACATTTTGTTTCCTTTTTAAAAAAACGACATAGAATTCTAAAGAACCGTAGAATTGATCAAATTAGATATATTTGTATATTAGACCGAATACAAAAAATAAAAGTATGCCATTGAGGATTATTGAGCTTTCTTCTATTTAAGTGGCTATAGGGACTTTATCATGAACGCGATAAATTCCGTAATTAGCACAAACAGCGTCATTTTATGTTTAGGTGTAGGTGTAGGGATAAACTGCCGTTTCTTTACACAATAACCAATACACAACATTGTCGTATCGACTTTCTCAATACAATACGTCGTATTTTATAAACGTTCGTCACAGCCTGCTTTTATACATATCTAGATATTACTAGTTACTTTAGTCGCAGGTTTCAAATAGATTCTATCGCTATAATTGATTTTAACGGATGTTCAATAACAGGATGATAATAATGAAACATATTCAGAGTCCAAAAATCAGATATCTATAAGTTATTTTTCAAGATTACCAAATATTTTAGTCACAAACTGCATTCGTTTATCGCAATGCACACTTACACAGACACTTTAAATGTGTGAGTAACTCCTACGTAGAAATTTTTATCAAGATAATGATGGTGAATTATCACAATTTAGATTAAAACTATCTTCAAGTGTTCCTGACGCGACAGTTACGCATACAGGTAGATATGTGTGAGTGCTTCGTTTTAAATGTTCCTACTTAAGCAGCCCTACTAAGTATAAGTGCTTAGTGCATAGTTCCGATTTCATACGTATAAAAACTACTACTTATAATCAGGTATCAACTATCATTGTAGATAAGTAAACTGTAATATCACACGTAGGTACAAAAATATGACTTGATTAATTGATGTCAAGTGCGTAAAACACATTCCTTGTCATGTAAGTTAAAAATTCCCCAAAAAAACCATACACAAAGTCTTGTTGTGATAAAATTAAGACTCTATCAGTATTATCAAAATAATAAAGTGTAACATTCTGTGAGATGTCCGCGATTAGATATGCGATGAAGTTTTTATCTCAATTAGGTACCTGAAAATGTTTTCAAGATCGGAAGATCGATAGCCAAAATGTCTGGATAATATTCATACCTAGATCTTCTTAAGATAGGCAATGTCTAAGACAGGTACCGCGATAAAATCAAATATAGTTCTAAATATCTTTATTTATGGAAAAGTTTGCAATTGGAGATATTTATTTGAAATAAAATACTTAGTATTATTATATAATATACTTACATATATAAGAGTTAGTAATAAAATGATATCTATATTGCATAATATAAAAATGTAGCCATAGTTATAGAGGTCAGTGATGTAGCCTCTATATATCATGAAAACTGAGTGTGACTAGAAATAAAATTGCAATAACATTTCTTCTTATAAATTCTTAAAGAAATATTTTCTTATATTCTAATTAATTTTGGATTTTATAAGTATTATATTTATGATTTAATATAAATTATAATATAAAGTAGTATGCCATAGATCATTCTGTGATTATAATTTTATAGCAATAGCCTACATTTCATAAAATTAACGCTTTCACTCGCGCTATAACAGTTGAATGTGCAAAATTCATAACATATTTAATAAATAATAATATTTTACATTTACACCATGTAGACAAAATATTATACCCACTTTGCGTAAGTTTAATTGAAAAATGCATTGAAAAATGCTGTTCTAATATTTCTCAGAATGCGTAATTATGAATTTATAGCACAAACAAAATGATATGATATTGATATGACATTTGGAATAAATGTTACATGTTCTGTTACACCAACCTACACATTTTACTAACCTACAAATAACTGATAAATTTTCACCATAACGTAAATCGTACCAGTTTTAATAATCTATCATTTATTTGTAATCATATTATCATGAAAACCTCTTCTCATAGGGAGTATGAAATATTAATGACTAATAAAAATTTACTATCTATATATTTTGTATTGTACATAATATACATGTGTACCTATGTACATTTTACAATAATGTACACAGTAACGATAATGCACCTCACAGGCCGGGGAATCCTCTATTGTTTAAGAATCAAGATATAATCAAATCGCATTTATTCATAACATACAGCTTTAACATGCAACCTAAACTGAAAGGCATAAAATATACTTTTATTAGTAAAACTTCACCAAGGACGTGCTTATCTTATCTCTGTTGTGCGTGCTTGTATTAATCGATGGCGGTATGAAGTCATGAACGCCATTAAACATTTGATGCCCAGAATAATTGATATTGTGATCCATAACACGATCTTAAGCGACCAGACTTCATACAACCTCCATACATTCATCGTCATTGAGTGAGAAAGGATGCGTTAAATAATACGCGCCTACGACTCTATTACGTCATTTAAATACACACGCTAAGAATTCAGGAAAAATAAGAAAAAATATTAAGTATTTTTTTCATTTATCGTGTACCAAACATCGTATAAAAGTTGAATATCCTATAACGTGTTGTCTATACAATATTATCTACGTATTTCAAAATATGAAATTTGTAAACACGTGAAGATTAATCGTTTGTTGAAATTTCACTTTGACAACACAAGAGCTATTTTAAAATGACATTGAAAAATTTGGCACTATTTTCTTTACGGGATAAACATAAATATTATCTGCGACAATGTGTTTTAAAATCATTCAAGAAAAATTATTTCATATTTTCTTCTTTATTTATTACGAGAAATTATCAGTATAAGGAAGATTTCTGAGTTAAGTTATAGTACATAACATAACTTGTATTACATATTGTGTCGATTACTCAAACTATTTCGTAACGTTAAAAACACTACGATTTGAGAAATTTCCATTGTTTTTGGGAACGTTGTTTAAAAAGAGAGTTGTGACGTTTGTGAGCCCTTTGTTGGTCTACGAAAGAGCCAAACATAGTATCATATTGTTTGAACACGCATAAAGTACTATTTGCAGATATCTTAACGTGCGGCCTCATTAGTATTTCGAGTGGTACAACAATGGGTACGTGAAAGCCGCTCAGGTAATCCGCCAGCTAACCGCCCACTTTGATGTAGGTAGAGTTGAATCATTGCATTTTGTACGCGGTTTGATGGCTCTACAAACTAGCGCTTCGTCGTTTTGCGACATCACCTATATTCTAAATACTTTGAAAAATGGAGATAAATTCGGAATACAATAGTAAATTAGACTAAGACTTTATATTCATTCACGTTTCTTCCTATTGCTCAGCGTTTTCAACTTGGTGGCCTAACTTAAAAATAATAATCCTATGGTGAAATACACTAACTTGAAAGTGGTAATTTTAAAAACCAATAAAATATTTAAAAGATAAACGTCACTTAAAGCGAAGCTTCGACTTGATTTATTTGTTCGTTGATGTCTTTTGTATTCGATTGAGCGCAACCCAAAATTTCTTGGAAACGCTATAAGCTGTTCGTAATGGCTTCTCTTTCTAGAAATTTCGACAACCTATTGTTTGCTGTTGTGTGGTTTTAGTTTCCCATGCTACAGTTCCCTGGTTATTTTAAGAACACTTATCTTTTCGCATAATTCTACTATTTAAATCGATACCAAATCAGTAGATCTTGTAAAAAGTACCAATTGTATTTTGTAACGACACAATATTTCTAATATTTTTCAAAGTTCAATGGAAATTTTATATTGTAAATCTGATTTAAAATTTAAAGCAGCGTTTATTC
Source organism: Colias nastes (assembly GCA_907164665.1). Classification (NCBI taxonomy): domain Eukaryota; kingdom Metazoa; phylum Arthropoda; class Insecta; order Lepidoptera; family Pieridae; genus Colias; species Colias nastes. The sequence continues at coordinate 14,583 of CAJQZM010033593.1, forward strand.
AAATAACATGTAAAATATTCATTATAACAAAAATGAGCCTTTTTCAAACTTCCTTTGTAATAATTAAAAATAATTTTGTAAGTAATTAAGTCGCATATTAAGCTAATCTTTGTCTATAAACGTTAAAATAAGTATTTCGTTTATTTATTTGGTTTATATATAAATTTTTCACAGTGAGAAATTATTTTATATTTTCCACATTTATTTTATTAATATGAAAAAAAAGACCATATTTAATATTATTACAATACCTACACAGCTATTTATAGAACGTAAGATACACCGTAATAAATATTATGACATTTCAGATACAAAGATATTCAAATGATAGATTACATACTACACTATTTCAAGGTAGAGATTCAAACGAACGTGTAAAACCAGTATTCATTCTAAGCTTTCAAGCTTAGAGGTTCTGAAAGTGAAGCGTGTTTTATCTTTTTGCTGATAGGTACAAATTAACAAATCTAAAACCAGTTTAAAGCGCTTTACAAAGAGCGGTAAAGAACGGGTCGGAACTCGGAATTCTATGGGCTTTTACTGTGAATGGGTTTGAATTATGTCGCGGTGTCTGCAACAAGCTGGAGCGGGCCCGGTGCCCGAGGTGAACACGATAACGCGGGTATCCTTCTCGCTTGCGTGTGTTAGTGCATCGGCTGAGGGCGTGTGCGTGTATGGGTGAGGAGCAACGCGTACGCGGCAAGCGGGCAGTGGAAATTTCCACAGCTGTGTAATTTTGTCGGCGACCGCTTCGTGTCGAGCGCCCGCGGTCGCCATCGCCTACTCTACACTCTTCACATCGTTTCGAGGCCAACTTTTGGCGCCACGCTTCAGCCCAAGTCGTATTCGTAATGACTCGTATAAGGACAAGTCTATAATCTACATCTTATCACCGTTCACGCTGAAGTTAATGATTTTGAAACCTTTATAATGCAACGATTCAACAAACATGAAGGCCATAAAATTATAATAATACCTAGGGTGTGGAGCATTTGTGAATTATGGGGTTATTCCAAAATTGTAAATTCAATGTTTGTAGAGTTGTTGTTGTTCAAAATTGTGTATTCTAATATTTCCATCCCTACTAATATTATAAATGCGAAAGTAACTCTGTCTGTCTGTCTGTCTGTTACGCTTTCCCGCTTAAACCTCTTAACCGATTTTGATGAAATTTGGCACAGATAATCTTTAGACCCTGAGAAAGAACATAGGCTACATTTTATTGCGAAATATGTACCACGGGTGAAGCCGGGGCGGACCGCTAGTGTTGCTATAAAATTTCCGTAGTTGTAGAACAATAACAAGAGAAAGTTACAATATTTGGAATTATCCCAATATTTGTCATCAAGTGGTTATAGAGTCGTGCCGCGTGCGTGTTTAATAACCCTTATTAAAACGCTGGGAGCTATACTTCCCACGTCTCAGATTGAAGTAAATCGTGTTTTATTTTTATATGCTTAAACATATTGCAGTGTAATATTTATCTACGCAATCTTAACATTTCAGAGAACTTTTTTTCATGGAAACACTTTTCAAAGAATTATTACATGTCATGGTAAACACACGTCAAAGTCAGGTGACGTGATTTTGCCGCCGAAAACGACCGTTATTTTTTAGTTTTTTGTGTAGTGGTGAAAAAAAATTAGATAAGTAGATTTGAGTTTTAGCTATGTAAACTAGACTATATTGCGGTTGCGTGAAACGTAAAAATATGCCCAGAATCTTTCGTTTATACCTTGGTAGAGTCGATTGAAATTAAGTCTATAAGTGGGAAGATATCATCCCAGTGTTCTTCACTGCACGCGACATTCGGAAATTCTATATATAAAATCCGTGTGTCTAAACAAACTTTTTTAGTTGGTATAAGCAACTTATTTATTATTATTCATTATTTCCTGATCAGATAATTAGACATCTTAACTCAATACATTAGTACCTATTTACCTATTGCTTTTATTTTGTTTTAGAAAAATGCCTTGTTTATGTTGAAGTCATTCATTTTTCAATTCCCGAATTCTTCCCTTAGTAAAAGAAACTTGCATTGATGAGTACTTTCACCTGCTTTATTAAAAAATATGATCTATATAATTTTTTACGATAAAATTTAATTCACAAGTGGAGTCAGGGCAACTAGCTAGTGTTTTAAAATATTGGTGTCATACTGGACACTGGGAGCTATAGTTCCCACCTTTCCAACCTTTTTACAAGAGAGAACAGATGACGGGATATATACTTCCCACCAAAAAAAGGTAACTTCCCCCCCACTAACCCCTCTTTTGTGTGTATTTTTGAAATCTAAGACCCAAAATTACCCAATAACGTATCTTACTTTTTTGTTAACTCCTCCACAGGCTCGCGTTTGAATAAGGGATAAACTATCAATTATCGCGTCATATATCCACAAAATACCTACTTAATATTAAAATTTAATTTAGTAAATTTATAAAACTAAAGAGTATAAGGTGTTAAGTTTAGGTATTGCAAAATTCCTAAAAAAACCTTATAGGAAATAACTTTTTGAATTAAAATGCAAGAATATTAATTGTGTACCAATAAATTAATTCTAATCAATTAGTGCAAATATTAGAAATCACTTGGCAAGATTTCCTTTGAATCAGGGAAACTACCATCAGTGTAAAATGTGGAAAATATACAGTTGGTACCTACATTCTTGGAATTTCAAATGTCTTGTTAAATGGCAATAAATTCTAGGAAATGATAAAAATATATTATAGGTTTAAAATAACTTGAACAACGTCAAATGAAATTCAATACAACAATTTTGAAATTTAGGTACTTATCGTAAGTATTCGTTATTTTTGCATTGACCAATACATCACTCGTACTTGTATTATTTACGTAATTGTGTCCTATTGAGATTTATTTTACAACATAACATAAACATGAAAACGCATTCATGGAATGTTATGAGTGAGTCCTTACAGTGGCAGTTAAACAAGACCAATAATAATCGTAAACTTCATAAACCGTTAATATATGCTAGCATTAAACAATTTCAGAAGATAGCCGTCTCTAGATTTATATTCTAAATTCTATTACCTTGAGAGAATTTAAGGAATTTTAGTTTCAACTTTCATGTTCATTCCTGAAACTACGGTTCCTAGTGAGAAAATGTGATCGTCATACTAATTCGTCCTTTATCAAATTATTAGGAGTTAGGTACTTATTTGCTATGTGTATTATTAGTGACCTATTGTAACTACATGAGGAAAAATACTATTGTAAATTATACAGCATAGAAGACGAATTAATTTCCGTGGCTTTAATACAAACAGTTTGATATTTTTTTTTAAATTACCTACCAAAAAACAGCATTGTAATCGTGAATAAAAACATGCATTATGGAAGATTTACATGTTTAAAAGTCCTTTAAATTACACATATACAATTTTGTATGGAAATCTCATAAAGTTATAAAAAGTTTATTGTTATCTTTATAGGTAGGTATATATGAATTGTGAGTATCGTTTGCGATTACATCATGACGTGTTTTATACTGAAGGAAGCGCAATAAATAGACCGCAACGTATTCCTAGCTTAAAACCTAAATCTAAACCTAACACAAATGACCATGTTTATGCAAAAATAGTTATTATTGCTTTTAGTTAAGACTGAAAACTGTCTAACATTTTCTTATCCATACATTTGGAAATGCTTTGTAAGAAATTCTATTGAAATAAAGAGAAATCAAATTGCTGCATAATTTTATACGCTGGTGTTATTTTTTCACATAAAATAATCTTTATACCTACTTATTTCAATATAGCACATATTCTGTACAGTTTTACACATTATAAAAAATACTTTTATAAATTTCCCTTTAAAGTAGTGGCAAAATAATTTTCCATTAAACACGTCATAAAACTTAATTAACATGTAAAATGTTAAACAGTAGGTACTGAATAATTTATCAGTAACAGTATGTCAATGTCTTCATAAAACTACACTTTGCATAGTTGATTTCGTATGATATATTCATCATTCTGTGCAAAAAATGTCAGAGGAAGTGAAAAAATAAAATAAAAACAGGACAAGTATGGAAGATACGGTACCTACACGTATGCACGCAAACGATGATGGATGATCTTAAAATCAGTTAAAAATAAACTGCATGTGTATGAGACTTTTGGAGCAAACAAAAACATATTTAATCTGTGGTTGAACACGTATTCATATTTTTATAACTTGTCTCTTTCGGTCAACCACATGTTTAGAAAAACCTAACATAAAAATTGATAACTGCTAATAAATGATAAACATTTGAGTAAAGACCTACAAAAAATAATTTCAATTAAAAATACGTTTACAAAGATACCTACATTATGCTTAAATTAAAGCAACTATCCAATAATAAGACTCGGTCTAATCATTTTTCTCCTATACAAGCAAGCACTGAAATTAGTTTCATTAATAATTACAATGTGATAAACTTTACAGCAAAAAAAAGAAAATTATTTTTCATCTATTGTTTATTTACAAACAACGCAAATGAAAGCTATATATTTTTAGAATTTATGAAAGTCAACATGACTCTACCACAGACTCTACTTTCAATTGTTCATACGGACTATTCGACGTGCTAAACGCACACATCTAATAAACAGGGTTACATTTATTTTAGCAATTTTACGGACTTAATTTTCCCATTATTTTTTATTACATTTTTATAACAGTCGCTCAGCTTTCTCAATTATGTTGTTCCGGACGATTTTATTTTTTAATATTTCAGCAATAATTAACTGCATCCCCATTGTGTGTGATGAATGAGATTCAACAATTTTAATTGAAATTACTTTTCATATCTCCAATGTGAATTTAATATATTACGTATAATTAAAGATCGCACAGCTTAATAATAATAAAATATGAATAAATAAAAATCGCAAGAAATGAAAATTAATTAAAGAAAAATCTTACCTTAAATACCGCAGGAGCAAGCGGTATAGCAGCTTGGTTGTGCAGGTGTTTTTTCGACATCTTAGATATCTTCCCGTATCACGTCTAAAAGTACAATATCGAGAACGCCACAAAAAATCTTCAATTTTTTTTGGTCCAAGAATTTAAAAGTCGCGCAACTGAAAACGGCAAACGCTATAATCGCCGACTTTTAAAATTGTGATCAACTTTGCGATCACTGCGATAAATATTATCGAGCGCCGTCTTTGTAGTTGACCGCTTCGATTTATCGCAAATAAATAATGTACCAAAGGTAATTTAGTTTTGGAAAAAGTTGAAAGTTTTGCGAAAAAAATATGCTAGCGACAGTACGTCGTATCGCTCTTGCGGTCAAGTCGGCAATGAACGGCAGACGGCTAGGGCGCGAGCGAGGAGCAGCCGCGCCGAGCGGAGTGCGGGCTGCGGCACGGGTATTGTCTCGGAGCGGCGAGTTGGCACCGTGACGACACTGGCCGGCGCGACGGAGCAGTGTAGGCGCTCGACTTTGGCGAGAAACTCACCATGACGCCGCCGCCGCAGCCGTCAAGACCTCGTATCGCTCATCATAATCATTCTTCCAGCCACACCTTCCTAAATCCAACAAGTGACGTGAAACCATGTCCTCGTTTTCGTTAAACAGATCGCATTTAATAATTATTACAATGTACCTAGGGCCGATTTTTCAATCCTTAGTTTAAACTTTCATCGAATATCGTATTAAACAACCATTTTAAAAATGTGTTACTTGCCCACTTTTTGACAGTTTTTAGGTGACATCTGTATATTATTGTGTAATACTTTATTGGACGGATAAGATTTAACCAAGGATTGAAAAATCAGCCCTTAGTAAAATAAAAGTTAACCAAACATTTGCTCATGCAGCGAGTCGCAAGAACGTGATGGTTCTTTATTTTTATAATAATGTAGAGTTGTTAAACACGAAAATTTTATTTGTACATTCGATACTATCTAAAAATGTCACATACCTAAGTTTTTATATTCCATAAGGGACACTTAAGCTGTTAATAATTTTCGAACTAAAGTAGTAGTAATTAAAAAAAATAGTTTCTCACTGACACAAATTTACCCATAGTTTATCTAAAACATTGACCAATTTTTAAGAAAAGAAATAGAAGCATTACCCTCCTTTTGACGTGGATGGAGACACTGTAGATAGTTTATTAAAATATAAACTTAGGATCACTTAGGATTACCGATTGTAAAACACTGTAGAGACAATTCATTTAAACTATGAAAATATAAGATGTTTTTGTCATTTTGTATCTATTTAAAAATTCAGAATTGCTCCTAGTTGACAGGAGTTTATTGCCAGACTTTCCTTCTTAGACGTAATACGTGGTAATACTTCACACTTTACTGTACCTAATCCCGCCACTTTCTGCCTAATCTCCACCTTTCATTTCTGCATATTGATGAAGGTTTTTCGCACAAGTAAATATTGTTTCTGTTCCTTTTTCATAAATTTCACGTTAATAGATGTAGCGTTAAGAACTTCCACAGATTACTTAATAGTTTCACCAATGTATGTGATTTGATGTTTTCCGTAATTAAATTTTCTTTGCATATTAAACGAACTGTTAAAATTTGTCCATGTAATATAATTACTATACTGAATGGTTACTTCACTGTAACCTATTACAAAATTAAGTAAGTGCATGACAAATTAATCTACATTAACAGCAGACCGTTCTTGAGTAACAGGGAAAATTTTTCACATTTATTATAAAACAGGATTTAACGAAATCCTTAATAATCATATAAATACGATACAATTACATAAACACTATTCCTAATCAACCTGCTCTTCATTATAACATCATGTCGACATTAATTCCATGATAATCATGCATTGAATTAAGAAGCTACTAACTAATACCACAGATAATATAATACTGTACTAGTACTTATACGGTCCACGTGTAAATTAATCAGAAATCGTTATTAAACAGAATTCAAATAATAATCTGGTGAAGGTACTGGCTATTCTGTAAGTAAAGGGTAACATTCCATTACTTAACAAAGAGGAATTCAATGGTGCTTTTCAAAAATAGGTAGGTACACATGTAGAGTACTAAAGTAAGTCTTTGAAAAACAAAAATATGATAAATTATTTAGTGGGCATATGTAAACATAAACAATTAGGTTTATTAGATTACAAAACCCTTAAACTTTATTTAAATTATACAACTTCGACAATTACCTAGTTAGTTAACACATAATTATTATAAAATCTCAATAAGAATATAGATACAACATTAACTATTAGTTTAGTTAAAACCGTAGTTATATTTCCATACAATTATAATCTCGGAAAGATTCAAGGAAATGTGTATAGGAATTTACTAGGAAGTCTGTTTCAAGTTCCGTCCCATTAAGCAAAGCTGAAGATCTATTAGACAAATAATAAAATACCAAACCTAACACATTACAAAATTGTAAGTTAGGCAGTTCCTCCAGAACCAGGAAGTGACGTTTATTTGCTCTAATATCTATTTAAATTATAATTAGAGACGATCCATGCCTAGTGCTGTTAGAACGTCTCTAGTACATACGGATGAAAGAGTGTCGGCATAGTGCTGAATCTTATTATTTTATGCTCTTATATCGTTCTAGATAGGTCACCTGGTGGTTCAAATGACCCATAACTTTTTCAACATGGGCCTGTAGTCTAGTACGACTCTGGCGTTTCTAACAAGTTCAATCGTCGTAAAATAGAGATTGCTTGAAGTTCATATTTATTGATGTCTGTAAAACTGTCATTCAGGTACCATTCAAACAAGGAGTACTAGTAGAACAAAAGCCAATTTGTTATTTCGATATACAGTAATATAAACATGAAAGTTTTTGAGGATGGATGCAGGATGAAAAGCTGGATATTTGTTAGATAGGTACTCAAAAAAGTTTTTTTATACAAAAATGTTAAAATTTAAACACACAAATGATAATAAATTCACATTTTCGTCATGTATTGCTATTACACGGAACTCGTCAAATAAAACTTTGTGCAAAACTTAGATAGCAATCATAAAAAAATATTGTTCTTCGTGTTCATGCATGCTAAATGAATAACGGGCAACCGCGGTCTATGGCGCCGTACAATCAATTTCGGACTTTAGTAACTCTATAAACTAAGTATATTGACAAATCAAAACTAATGTGTTTACTCGTGGCGTTATTTGACGATTGTTTAGCTATATAGTACATATTATTATGTACTATAAAATGTCGTATTGCTTCCGAAAATAGCAGTATGTACCTCAATGTAATCGAGATGAATAATATAATAATATAATATATAATAGAGAATATAAGCTGAGTATATGTATGTACTAGAAAAAAATGACTAAAAAGTATCCGTTGTTTCATTGCTATTCATTTTGACATTATTTATGTTAAACAGGTAATCCTAGACAACCCTAATGTAAATTGTACAAATTGCTGGCTCAAGTTCCGCGATTCGGACTAGAGGAAAAATGGGAGTTTAGTTATTGAAAATATTATAATAATAAAAATTACTAGGCTTAAATTACTTCAAATTGATTCTCGGTCAAACTGATACTTCTTCCGAAGTGAGGAATATCATTGAACCGGTAATTTTTACACGATTTGTTTTCTTTGCGGACTTTCACATCAACGCTAGGTTACCATCCGTAAGCAGAGATAATCGATTTAGAATTTGGATTAGAAACGGGACATTCGTGGTTTCTAAATTGGTTGAATAACTAAATGATATTGTTATAATCTATGCTTACGCTTTGCCTATTCTATGCGTACGGCGTACCTACTCAAGATTATTGTGTAACAAACAATGGTTATAGAATATGTATTTAAATATTGACTGTTATTGTTATTTGCGCCTTATTCCTCTAATGTAACCACACCTTGCATTCACCTGACTGTGATCTAGAAATTTCATATTAGTAGGTAGGTATAATATTTTTTCACATGCATATAATGCCGGCACTACACATAGGCCAACCCGTTGGCAAGCGCGTTGGCACATTCACTGGCCCAATGTGTAGAACGGGCGTTGGCGCATTGGCGGTAGGTATTTGAACGTTGGCCGGCGCGCTTGCGAGCTTGCCGCGCGGTGTCGGCAACATCAAAGGACACTTGTCGCAAGCTTGGCGCACCATCCACACATTGGCGGCCAATGATTGGCCGCGCGATCAGTTTGACCGTAGCAGCGATCAGGAGTGCACGTTTTTTTCTTGCGGCGAATTAACACCTAACTTGACAAAATGGCGAACAATATGAGTAACGAGGAAACATTTAAATTTATTGAGCTCTATCAGAGTGAAAACTGCCTGTGGAACCCAAAAAATAAGTACCATAAAAATAAAAATGTTGTATGTATTAAAAGTGCTAAATAAATAAGGTTCTTGGACATGCCGTTTTCCTCACAATGTTTTACTTCACAAAGAGCATCCTACTTTATTATTATTTTAATATTATAAATGTGAAAGTGTGTTTATTTCTTTGTTTGTTACATCCATTTTGAATCCGTCCGCACATTGGCTCGAACCAAACCATACTGAACGACCTCCCAAATGTGTGGATTACTCACAAGCGCGTTTGCAAGCGCACCGCCAGCGCGTTGGCGAATGCGCTGGCCTATGTGTAGAGGCGACATTATGATATAAATAGGTATAGCAACATTATGTAGGGACGGTCTTTCCTAATCACCAATTTATATCATAAAGTATATTTTTGCAAAAGTATCAATTTCTAATGATGTGTACCTAATGGTTTTATAGATAATCGCCATTTAGCCATATTGAAGCAATGACTCTATTATACTAGCTTGCTTTTTTATATATCATAGTATTGAAGATTAATTAATTGAAATAATATGTAGGTAAAGAAAAAGAAAAAATATAGAAACGTAACTACAATACAATTTAAAACAACAAATCATTCTTGATACAAAAGTGAAATATTATTGATGTAAACGTGTAACAAAATTTTAAAGTATATGACTCTCGAGGCGGTTTTGTATAACAGTGCCTCCGATAGCAAAACAATTGTATCGTATTGTCTGTACGTACCTACCTGCTCGTATGTCGAGTGTTGTACATTGCTACGACACCTTTATTCTTTAGCGTCGTGTAACAATGAATCATTTCAAGATCATTTTTCATTATCAAATACAAGGCGAACAACCAGACTTCACTCTGTTTCATATCATCGCCGAAAAAAGAATACCATCGCTTATTGTAAACTTAGATGTAAGGCCTGTCCAAAACGATATATTTACCTACCTTTAATCTATAAGTAGGTATATGTCCAAATATGTAAGAATAAAAATTGCTTCATGAATACAAGCATGAAAATTGTAACTAGTAGATAGAGTTACTTTCCCTTATAAAATGTAATTACATGTTACAAGTTGAAATGAACCAAAACTTACACAGGAAATTTTTCTTTATTTTAGAAATAATTATAAAAGTTTTCTGCAAATTTTAATGCTTCAAATATTAGATACAATTACCAGTAGGAGGGATAGCACACATAAAAACATTGCTGCTATGTTTCAGCTTACCTCAGTCTAGCAACCTAAGCTAGGTATAGAATATAGACTATACGCAAAATATGTTAGGTATCAGATAACTGCGCAAAACAATCAAATAACAAATTGATCGTGTGACGTAACCATGTGGCGCTTATTGAATATTGAGAGATCGCATACCTAGAAACTTGAAAATTAGTTCGTCATGTAATTTATAGTAGGTATTGTGTAAAGTAATAGGCGGACACTAACAACTCGCTCTAATGGTGCTAATCATACCGTCATCTCGTACAGTCAACTTTGAGAATCTTAAATCGCAGTAGTGTAACGCAAATTGCGATTTAAATCAAAATGTAACATCCTTGATATCTTCTAGGTGCCAACCGCACAGATTTCATTAGGGTTAGAAAAAATAACAAAAAATGTCTTACGCTCTAAGACCTCTAAGTAATTGATACAGTTCGTTTATTTTTTAGTAGGTACTGTGAGGACTCAAATAGATTAAACATTTGATGGACTTGTATTGTGTCCGTCTATCTTTGTATCACGATGTCAATTTGTTGCTTGCAGCCAGTGCTTGTTATTAAGACAGGATTCTCGTTGATTGCTAACTAACAACCGTTATCTATGACACGCCTATTGTGTTCACATACTAACCGTGAACAATATTGAACAAGCAAATTGTACCTTATTACTTTTCAGCTAACGTTGAAATATCAAACAGTGACTAATTGGTAATTTTTAGGCATGACTGCTGTAAGTTATCGCACAAGTTTCGGAATATTCCTACTTGAGGTAGCGCTTATGGCATGAAAAGGATGTACATATAAATATCGGGTAAATGAATAATACACAAAACATAAAACCAAACCCACAGAATCATATAGCTACAGAAAATTTGTTATAATATTTTAGCCCTCGAATAATTCCATCGAAGCTGAAAATTATTATTAATATTGTATTATAGACATGTAGTACAGTCTTTGTTATATTTCTCTATTTTTTTAAATTAGCGCTGTTAGATACCTAACGTATCAAAAACTGTCAATATGCAGTTAAAATAAGGAATGAGGCATTCGACATTTAAATTAAGTAATAAATAAATAAAAAAAACATTTAACGCGTTTGAATAATAGAGACTACTAATTAAAAGGAAACAATTATTATTGGGAAAATTTGAGCAAATATATATATTAATGAAATAGACTCATGTAAACATAGTTACATCCTGAAATATTATGAGTCTAGTTATGATCCATTGAAATGTTACATTTTTTAGCCCTAACCTTGCATTTTTTAGAGGACGCAATTTTGTTTTTTTGATGTGTAGGGGGGGTCAGTGTGAAGCTAAAACCAAGTTTGTGGGGTCGCCACCCTTGTCCCACGGCCGCCATCTTGAAAATAGCGGTTGAAATGGTTTTTACGATATATCTCTTAAACTATTTAACTGATAAAAAAATATCGTTAACATTATTTGTTGCAAATTAAATTCTCTACAACTTTGGTGTAGTAACTTTTAGTCGTAGAACTATAAATAAAAAAGTTATAAGCGAAAATGTTCAGAAATTAGAGCCATTTATATTTTTCAATAAAACTTTTTTTTATCATTTTACGAAGAAATGATATCAGACCATTTTTGTAGATTGTTTTTCGAGGAACAACTTTTATGTACAACATTTTTTCATAACGTCAATAACTAAGGTTTTACAGCGCTCTGAAGTGAGTACTATTTTTCAGTACTCTTAACTATACATATATTGGCTATTGGCTCTTTTCTCATACTCCAGAACAATAGAAGCACACTGCAGAACATTTCAGACCTGCTTTTCGACGTAAAAAAAAGTCGCGCTTCCAGACTCTACCTCCTGGGTGGTGGGGAAAAGATTCAATAATTAATTATTAGTGATATTGCAAAATTAATTATTAAAAATATTATAATAACAAAAAAAACCATTACTGATGACAAATTATTATTAGTACACACATAATATAAGTATACTGTATAGTTCAGAGTACTGAAAATTAGTACTCACTTCGGAGCGCTGTAAAACCTTAGCTATTTAATTAATGAAAAAATGTTGTATATAAAAGTTGTTCCTCGAAAAACAATCTACAAAAATGGTCAAATATCATTTCTACGTAAAATTATAAAAAAAAGTTTTATTGAGAAATATAAATATCTCTAATTTCTGAACATTTTCGCTTATAACTTTTTTATTTATAGTTCTACGACAAAAAGTTGCAGGATTAAAGTTGTAGAGTATTTAATTTGCAACAAATAATGTAAACAAATTTTTTTTATCAAATAAATAGTTTAAGAGATATATCGTAAAAACCATATCAACCGCTATTTTCAAGATGGCGGCCGTGGGACAAGGGTGGCGACCCCACAAACTTGGTGATAGCTTCACACTGACCACCCCTACACATCAAAAAAATAAAATTGCGTCCTCTAAAAAATGCAACCCCAAATGTAACTTTTCAATGGACCATTATTCTAATCATCAGTTGCGGATCTACAGTGTGTAGTCTATTCTAATGTCTAAAAATATTATGACAGAATTGAGAATTACTATTTATACTCCAGTCAGTCAAGACAATCAATTATCAATAATTTCAAAAGTTTTCAAACTTCGGTCAAGTGAATGGTACATTGGGACGACAATAAATCTCATTTTGCAACCTTGTCCGCAGTCCGGAACATTGTTAAAATTGCAATTAAATTATTTTTTGCTGTATGGTCGTGAAAAAAATTCCAAAAGTTCTGCAAACTTGGGGAAGTTTTCGATATAATATTTCATATCACGTATTAAATTTGCAACCAATCTCAGTGTACGGAACATCTTTTGATATTGAATATTAATGTTTTTTTTTTTATTTTGAAGTTTGAAAACTTTTGGAATTATTCGATTTCGAATGTCGATACTGACTGATGTATTATATGAAAACAAAACCCCGGCTTATGTAGCATATGTCCACCTATGTCACTACTACAATCCTGATGACTACCACGACCTACTATCTGTTTGAATTGTAGGGCGAGCTCAAGGAAATCACTACATAGTATAAAACAAAGTCGCTTTCTCTGTCCCTATGTCCCTTTGTATGCTTAAATCTTTAAAACTACGCAACTGATTTTGATGCGGTTTTTTTTAATAGATAGAGTGATTCAAGAGGAAGGTTTTATAATAAATATATAATATAATATAAGTATATAATATAATATAATATAAAATAAGTATATAATATAAATATATAATATAATATAAATATATAATATAAGTATATAATTTATTAGGTTTTAGACAAAGCGGGCGAAGCCGCGGGCGGTAAGCTAGTATAATTATATAGATAACTCTCCTTCTTTCGCAGTCGGGACTCGGGTAGTAAACATTACGTAAGGATGGTGATGATCATGTTTATATATTAATAACTAACATATAACAAAAATAAAACTCCCACTTTGTCGCTTCAGGCTTCAGGCTGATTATGGACTGCTGGTATATAATATATCATTCACTGCGCATAAAAAGTCATATTGGGGCTAGAAATACCACAACGTAACAAAGCGTTACTAGCAACTATTTAAACACATATAAATCTTGTTTACATTTGAAGTCAGTTTTCGAACATTTTAAACCTTGTTAAATTTCTGTTAAAAAATGTAGGTAACCAAAACAAGGCTGCAGTAGATAAGCGCAGTATACCGAGAAAAATACATGAAAAAGTAGTAACTAACTATTTAGATACCTACACTCATGTACTAGAAATTAGAATATATATTTGAAAGTAGCAAACTGTATGAAAAGAAAAATCCATGAATGCGAAAAACTACAAGGTAGTCAGACTGCGATATGGGAGAATTGACGTCACGTCCGTATAAAATTAAGGCCACCTTGGAGGTCAGCTGTACTCCCACTCCAAAATACGAAGACTCTCAATGGGATCGATGTTCACGGCGTCTCCCTGTCTGTATCTTGTTTGACGTCAGAGAAAAGAATTCATAGGAAAATACGTGGATAGTAAAAAACATAACATTTGACTAATTGGTTGCACCATAGATCTAAAGGAAACATTTGAATATATAATATAACATATTCAGATCTGCTATTGATCAACAGAGATATTGATGCTTATCATTATTTCGATACCAATTACCAGGTAATTTCATAGATGGCTGATGTTTATACTTATTTACATTTGATGTATCTATTATCTACATTCTAAAAGATTTATTTTAGAAAGTTTATACCATTTAAAATGCTCAATTAAGTACCTGTACAAAAAATAAGAGTTAAAATTAATTATACTACACTCCTGCTTATTATTTGTAAAATCTTAAAAATATATTAAATACTCATACATATTTATTATCTGTAATAATACATTATAATTAACTATATAGGTATCCAAACATTTTTAATTAATGTAAGACACATAGAGGTCATGATTACATTACTAAGTAGGTACACAACTACCTATTCGATTAAATTTTATATCTTGCTACTAAAGGAGGCTGTTATTTTATACTGCAGATAATGTTATTATGATTAAGTAGGTACCTACACTGTATGCTACCTACAAATAAAGTTCCCAAACGAATGTCGAAGACTATATTATTTTAATAGCTTTATGTAGATAATTATTTAATAAGTGCAATAAATAAAAAAAGTTTCGGTGCAGGTAATACAGGGACCACCAATTTTAAATATCAATCAACGTTAATCTAATGGTGGCAGTACACATGGGGCCACAACGTGTTGGGCCAACGTGTAGAGAGCTACCTGGCGGTATAAAGCCATTATTAGCCTAGTTGGCGCCAATATTGGCAGGCCATCCGAATGTTGTCGGTTTTTTGTGCACACATCAAAGCCCAAAGGATCTTGGCGCGCTCCGCAAACAGCGTTCACACGTTGGCGGTTGGTGTCTTGTTCAGTTTGTTGTTACTCGTCAGCGGAGACAGTATCGTTGCGCGTCAATGAAATTTAAGTTTCCATGTTCCGATAGCGATGGCGGCGCCGATGTGGACAAGCAATGATATTTACAATTCATAATATAATTGTATCGACATGAAGAAATAATTTGGAATCCACGGCATGAACTACATAAAAATAAAAAACCATATGACTCAATAAATAAGATGTTTTATTTTCTATTTATTATATTATTCTAGATGTTATTCATAACTCACGTTCATACATTTGCGATAAAAATGAATATATTAATTATAAAATGAGTAAAATAGTATGAAACAGTTACTTACTTGTGCTTAAAAATTAAATAACAATATAGGTACAATGAGCATGATTTTGATCAAATTGTACTTTATTACATAAATAATATTATCAAATATCACCAATCAATACATCCTATAATAATATTTTTTAATAATGTTTTATACATTAATAAAAAAAGGAAATAGAGATTGGAAAATGGTATCGAATGGACGGCTGAGTACACTCATTGTTATTGGTGCACATGTACGTAATAATTAAGGTGATGAATTAATTTTTCTAACATTTACGGCCCTTTTTAAACCTTCGTAATTTTTATATTATTAAAGTTGTCGTGATGAAAATTCTTGACAAGAAAGTTCAATAGTAACACAATACGTCTACCGTTTTAGAAACATGATTCCATGATATTTTCTCGATAGAAAAAAAATACAAAGTTCTCATTGTTATTTTTTTTAAATCTCTGGCATCTTCAAAATAACAAACGTAAAGTTACGACTTTTTGGATATTAACTATAAAATATACAACCTATACGTCTACCGAGTTAGAATTTTGAAATATGCGATGGTTTTGAAATAAACAAGAAATACTTGAAATTAGCGCGCGACCAGCCAATCTAGCGAGAGCCGTCCTGTACCTTCCTACCCCGATCGCTGCACGAGTCATTCCCGCTACGGCCGTCACACGGGGAACTTGTGTCGCTTGTCATCGAGTCGCGCAAGGGTGACAACACGATAAGACAAAATGGGACAATAAAGAAAATAAGAAAAAGAAACATAAAGGTTGGAGGAAAAAGAATGCTTACAATTGGAACAAATTAATGAAGTAAGTTGGTTTTATTTTAAATTTGATGATATTTGTATTATAGACGATGTTTGATATTATGTACCCCTGTTTTAAGTACATAATGAATGTGTAAGATTTTTTCATTTATAGCATAGATAATCTTTTCAGAAATCCGGAATCCAGAAGGAAAATAAACCCACTGATTGTACACAATGTGCACCCACTCCTTCATAAGTATCTTCATTCAGTCAAAAATTTATGTTATCAACGCTCTACTGGTTTTATCGCATTATTCCATTTTTAGCAAAAAGCAAAAAAGTGCAAAGAAATAAAAAATCATGGTGGACTTAGTGGAAGTATGGTGGACGTAATATGGAACAGGAGCTCATTGGAGTAGTATTATATTTAAAAAAATACGAAAAAATTTCACGAATAACATTTCTTAGTAGGTGGCAGATACGTATGTTGTATAAAGAATTTGATGTTGATATTTATTTCATTTATACTTACTACATCTGCGCGGGAAATTGCTTAGTCCTAAAACAGATTTATATTCATATTTACATAGTAATGTGAAAGTTTTCATTTCGAAAAGTTTTGTGTATATTAAATTGAGTTCCTGGGTGATCTGGAAACACAATTGGGCCCGGAAGATGGCGCTGCAGTCACTCCTCCTAATCACATGAACCGATTTGGATGAATATTTGTGTGCACATTTCATTGTTGTGGGATGATTGGTTGATTCGTTTTCACATTAGCTAATATAATGTATTTTTGTTGTTAGAAAGTAAACTTAATTTAATGTTTATAATACATTATTATTGGTAGAAATAAGCCAGTGTTCGACTCACATTGATGTACCTGCCTACCTACCCTACCAGGGCCTAACTTTGTTCTGGCTATTTTATTCTGATTATTTGTAATGAATAATTACAATTATAATAGAGTACAAAAAATAAATACTTGCGTGAATATATTTTGTGTTTTTTTAAAAACATTTTTTTTATTAAAAAAAAATATCATTCCGACCGCGGCTTTGCCCGCGTGGAATTAGGTTATATCGTGAATCCTGTTTTATCCCACAGAAGTGTTCAGTCCGGATAAAAAGTATCCTATGTGTAAATCCAGGCAATTAGCTATATTTCATCAAAATTGGTAATGTAGTCTTGGACGTGATTGAGTAACAACTAACAAACAAAATATATACAAATAAACATCCAAAGTTTCGCATCAGTTTTACTGTATTAGTGATATCTTCCACTCTTGACTTTGACTGAGAAGAATTAGGGTTTATAACTTCTTTCAGAAATAGTACCTTTCATTTCTGGGCATGATGCAATATCTACGTCAGCATCAAATTCTATCTAAATCAATTCAGTAGTCCGCGTTATTGAGTACCATTTCATTTTTTCAGAGTAACAATATTTTTTGTTATTTTAAAGATTATTTATAACCTATATTATTTTGTAATAAAGTAAACATTACGAAATAATAATTATTATTAATAGTGTCTAACTAAGTAGTTGTTAAAAAGAACCAATAGAAGAAGAATATAAGAAAATAAAACCAATAAATCAACAATTAAATATATAACAATATTAAAGCTGTATGACGACTCCATACATGTTTGTCCCGAGTCGGCCAGCGGCAGCGCGGCGAGTTCGCAAGAATGACTTCGCGCACACCCGCGTTCGCGATAGCGAGCTATTAGACTCCGCCCACCAAGCAGTGGATTTTTTTTTGTGTATCGTCTTAAACGCACTGTAGGTATAAATAAATTGCCGCGGCTGCAAGAATTTCTACGGACTACGTCCATCTTTGAAGCGCCAATGCAGAATGATCAGTAAGCCAATGTGTGAACAGGAATCTTGGTATCCTTCATGTTTGCCCAACACGTTGGCCCAACACCTTGGCCCCATGTGTACTGCCGCTATTAGATAGGTATCATTTATTTAATTTTGATTAGAGAGAAATTCAATTCTGAAATTACAGCGAAATAGTGAAAAACAGTGTTAAACTTTTTGAATATACAGGGTGTAATCGTTAAGTGTGCACACGCGATTATTCCGTAACTATTGCAGATATCAAAAAACTTTAAACTGATATCGAAAGTACTTAACCTAATGAGTAAAATGGCCATAATTAATTTTTAAAAATAAAACGAGAAATATCCAAAAATGTTACATTAAACGCTCCCATACATTTTATTTCCCATACATTTTGTATTCATATCAGATTTTCGAAGTGACGTCCTCATTGTGCAATACAATGAGGAGCTCTATTTACAGTTTCGAATTTCGAAATGAACTTCCCTTGATCCATTGAAATGTTACATTTTTTAGCCCTAACCTTGCGTTTTTTAGAGGACGCAATTTTGTTTTTTTGATGTGTAGGGGGGGTCAGTGTGAAGCTAAAACCAAGTTTGTGGGGTCGCCACCCTTGTCCCACGGCCGCCATCTTGAAAATAGCGGTTGAAATGGTTTTTACGATATATCTCTTAAACTATTTAACTGATAAAAAAATTGTTAACATTATTTGTTGCAAATTAAATTCTCTACAACTTTGGTGTAGTAACTTTTAGTCGTA
The DNA here is from genome assembly GCA_907164665.1 of Colias nastes. Classification (NCBI taxonomy): domain Eukaryota; kingdom Metazoa; phylum Arthropoda; class Insecta; order Lepidoptera; family Pieridae; genus Colias; species Colias nastes. Next base: position 33,676 of record CAJQZM010033593.1, read on the forward strand.
GAACTATAAATAAAAAAGTTATAAGCGAAAATGTTCAGAAATTAGAGCCATTTATATTTTTCAATAAAACTTTTTTTTATCATTTACGAAGAAATGATATCAGACCATTTTTGTAGATTGTTTTTCGAGGAACAACTTTTAT